>PVLD010022694.1:0-28825 GCA_004027595.1 Dinomys branickii
AAAACACCAAAATAGTGAAAACAGTTAGTAGATAAAGTCCTGGTAATAAACTCTGGAGTAAAAGCAACAGGCTCTACACAAGCTTCCTGAGCAGCCAGTGCATACCAGACACTGCTGGACACAGAGGGCAGAGGGGAGAGCTGGGCTCCTTGCTCTTAACCACACTTCCCATGACCAGAACTTGTATATACAAAAAACTACACAGAATACAAATACTTTCCTCCTATGAATAGATCAGTGCATAAAGCATTTTACAGCTCTAACTGGAAGACCTACTGAAACTACTAAAATAACCAAAACTGAAGACAAAAAGATGTCCATACCTGCTGTGATTCCTGTAGCAAAAATTTGAGCTCCATTCTTACGGAGGCCAGGCCACCTCCCTGGGCCCCATGAAGGCTGCAGTAGCTAAGAAACACTCTGAGGAGATCCTGGTTTCTCTGCAACCACAACTTCCGTCTCTCAGCGTGCTCTCGTTTAGCCTGCAGCCTCCGTCTTTCCATCTGGTGACGCTCATAGGATCCAACATCTGGTCTGTCTGCCGCTGCCTCCTGGTTCAGAAGATCACTGTCTACCTTGGAATATATTTTGCTGGAGTATTCTTTAACAACTGCTTCATGATTACATATCTCATGCAAGGCAGCAATTTCCTTTTCAAGCCAGTTATAGAGCTGAAACCTGAGCTTCCCTCCATCTACTTCATACCCTGTAGCCAAAGTTCTTAGTTCAGTCATAAGGATCTTTAAACAAGCTCTGAACTTTAGTTGTTCAGCAATCACATCCACTTCAGTGTCGTAGTCAGGAGCGCCCTCCTCCTGAGGGGTCAGTGACATGGCAGGTGCTGCGGCCCTCTCCCGTTCCTGTGCATCCTTCTCTCTGGCACCTACACTCTTCATCACTAAGCCAGCAGCATCTTCGTCCTCCTCTAAGGCACTGTCGTGATCTTCGCCCCAATCAAGAGTAAGCTGTTCCTCATCAACCTCAGCAACAGGCTGGCTCCAGTCGAACTGTGATGAGGTCATGCTTGACCAGTCGGGGCCAGCACTCGCACTGCTACTACTCACAGCCTTGGGTTCTGAAGGTCCACCACCCATCGATGTAGAAGCAAAGCCAGCCTGGTCTTTTTTTGCAGGTAAAGCAGATAATTTGGCGGTCACTTTGGGAATTTTAGAAAGTACCTCCAGAGCTAAAACTGGGCATCCAACTTTAAAATGAGCATTTGCAGTGGTAAAGAATAATTTTCTTTCAATGAGATTGATTTTATCAGCGAAGTTTTTCTCAGTTTGCAGACCTAAGGTTGCCAAAGTTCCTTCAGGGGAAGCCAGGTTTCTTCGAATAAGCAAAGGATGTGTTCGAAGGTAGTTGTAAAAACTAAATACCACTGGGTTGCACGATTTGATAATAACTACAGAAATCAAACATATAAGCATGAGTTAGTAGGTTAATGTGTACTTACACTTCAAAAAGATAAAATAGGTCAGCCTTTTCAAAAAATAAAGAACACATAAATACTAACCTAGGATAGGCTAAACTATGTATTACACAGCTGAAATAAAAATAATTCCCCGGCATGCTACGGAGCAATGTCAAGAATACAATGAATAAAAGGTACAGAAAATACAGTAACTGTAGAAAGGAGATACAAACACATGCACTTTTGCTTGTATTTTTTAAATGGAAGGGAAACCCACAAAAAAAAATTTTAATTGGTTCTTGAAAAGTAAGGAAAAGACTCTAGCTTTCTCAGTGAATACTTGGGCTTTATATATTTTATTTCATGCCAAAAGTTTACATACTTTTTAAAAATTTAAATGCAAAGAAGTAATTCACAAAAAGCAAGATTAAACAGATGAATATGTGTGTGAAGCTGATAGTAAAACTAGACAAAGGTGAACTATGAAAGGAAAACAAGAAATGTGACTGCACATCCATACTGGGATATACTATAAAAACAGAAATACCCGCAAAAATATGAAGAAAAAAGTATAACCTGTCCTCAGCATGTTGTTAGGAAACATACACACCTATATTTTTAAATATTCTATATATACAAAATACCAGATAACTATGTGAATGACACGCAAATCCAAGTTATTCATTGTAAGACACAAATGTGAAGTACAGTAAGAATGTTACAAGGTATACTTGAATTAGAATTTTCAGGGTGAGCTCCTAAATTCTTAGAGGAAAAAAAGTCCCAGCTATGCTCATTGAAGTAGCCTAGAAATGACACCACCTCAGTAAAGGTAAGGGGCCCTCTGTTCAAGTTAGGGCCTAGACTTCACAGCTCAGTGGGAAGCAGGCTTATCCAGAGGAAGGGGCATTTCCAGTCTGGGCAGGAGATGTGCAAGATGAGCCTGAAACATTCTGCCATGCAGAAAGCAGTGCAACTGGAAGGAATCTCACCAAGTGCTCAGAACTTGAAGAGTATACAACAGTTAGAGATGGGATAACCTGAGCATCGATAAAACCAAACTGCAAATGACCAAAATATAAATCTTATCTAAATCTGTGAATACAAAATAACCTTTTTAAGAAAAGATAATTGGCCACCTTTGTAGGATGCTAGGGATTCAGTACATTATCTTGATAGCAAGTTGGTTATGAGTTAGTAACTAATGAAGCTGGTTGATAGATTCACAGAATTTTACATTCTCTCTTTTATATAATTTAAAATTTTTCTACAAGAACAAGCTCTAAAAAAATAAATCTGGAAAACACTAGAAAATAAATAGAAACTTCCTTTTATAAAAATATACACACATTACTAAAATTACCTGGGTAATTCAGATATTGATTTTTCTTCTAAAAGTTTTATTTCCTTTCCTTTAAGATTTATCATATTTCTATTTTGTAAGAAAGTAAAAATTGGAGCCCTAATCTCTTTACTCCTAAACACACTTAAAACATTTACCCTCTTAACACTTCACAATAGGAAGTAATAAACATAATGAAAGTTTACATCTTCCCAAGTCAGCCAGTGACCAGTATTTAGTTTCTTGTGATTTCTTCCCAAAATGCCCCCAGGAGAATGTCAGAGGCAGGCAGACACAGCATGTTTGTGTGACACGCTGCTCTCCATCTTAATGCAACAGTGCAGCACACATTAGCAGAGAACACACTGGTTGAGCACATGCACTTCTTAACAGCACACTGCTTCTGTGGCACGGACAGATTAGCACTTACTTAGCCATTCTCTTAGAATGCTCCCTTTTAAAAAGTTTACTGCAAACAATATGATAAATAACTGTCAGGTACTTAAAAACACCTAAATTATATGGGATAATCAAGAGTAAAGAAAATTCACCACATAAGAACAAAGTTTCTCCCGTGCCATGTATCAAACCAATGTGTAACATCAAATTTTGCACATTTAAGGGCTACGTGATTATCTAGAAACTGCTGAGAAATGCAGAAACATTCTGAATACCTTTTAAATGTATGTAGCATTAAAGCAGTATGATAAAACTATCTTACATTCCTTAAAAGATAGGTGTGAGAACAAAAATATATGTAAAATAATTTTAGTACTGTATTACTTAAATTACGATAAAATGCTAGATTTTATGGTAAACACCAGGTAACTAATCTTACAGCCACACAAGATATTTTGGTTATAATTTCTCAAAGTTGCAAAGTATATCTGGTAATAACTTTTTAAAAATCTAAGTGACCATCAGTTCAGAAATTATCTTCCTTGAAAAAGAAAGAAGGACTGGGAGTAGTAGCACACGCTTGCACCCCAGCACTTGTAGGCTAAGGCAGGAGGGTTGCCACAAGTTTGAGGCCAGTCAGGGCTCCTCAGTGAGCTCAAGGCCACCCTGAACCACACAGCAAGACCCTGCGTCAGAGCAAAGAAAAGAAGGGAAAGGCACAGAGCAGCCTACCTCGTCGCTCATCCTCCTCCTTCGGTGTCTGTTCCAGCAATGTGTCCAAGGCCCGCGAGTAATCTTTCATCACCCAATAGGCAAGACTACGCAGGAAAGGGTCAGGGTGCAACCTTCCGCAGTCAAATCCAGAGCCATCCTTTTGGCAACCCAAAATCTTCTGATTCAGGATGGATATGTAAGTGGATGAGGTCTCAAATTCAGATTCATATAAACGGGCAATAACCATGGCTAGCTGAATGTCTTCCATTTTTTCAAGACATACCTGCAGATTTAAATATTAAGAAATACTTAGTGATAATCACTGGCATTATAGTTGTGAACAATCCCACTGATACACTGAAGCTGTCTCTGCTTATCTCCTCATGCTGTGGGGAGAGGTTCTAGAGGTTGAGTCTGGGAAAGGAAGTTAAATCGTTGTTTGATGAAAGAATAAAGAATAAGACTAGAACACAGTAATGTCCAGCCAAGGAAGAGCACTTATAAAATAAGCATACAACGAAGTATATCAATGCCATCTCAGACATAGGTCAATTTAAGCGAGTAACACTCAATTTCAAATTAAATACTACTTATGACATTTGAATTTACATTATCAGTCCCTCTTAATTTCTGAATATATTTTCATGTAAACAATTATACTACTTTAAAAGACTCTTCTTCTCCTTACATAGTACGTAGTCTACAAAATAAAGCCACATACACTGTTTTATTTTTATTCTCTAGGAACCTCTAACCAAATATAACTGCTGAACTTGAGAACCTGAGGCCATGCACACACTCTGCCATCACCACGCTCTTCCAGGTGCATGGCTGGGCGGGTAGCTCATGTAAGAGACTGGATTTGATCCCCAGCCTAAGGGAAAAGATGCCTTCTTCACGTGAGTATCTCCTAAGCTAAATTTCCAATTTCAATATTTCAAGCATTTCCACTTTTAAAATACCAGATACCTGAGATAACTATGAAAATCTGACTAATTTTAAATTTACAGTATTTCTACTTCATTAGCTATCTTCTATTATATCATGTAGCAGTTCCAATTCTGTTTTTCCTACACCTTATTTGAACTGCACATAATGATGGTAACCAACCTATAAGATAATCATAATTAAACAAAAACACTAACAATTATCTCATAATCACCTGCCAGAATTATATACCAAAACATGCAAAGGTTTAGCTCTTTACATTTGATCTGCAAACTAAAACTGTGATTTCCAGTGTCTAAAATTTGCAGAAAAGTGCAAATTGCTATTTTGTTCCTTATCCATGATTTCATCTATAAAAAAAGAAATTAAAATATTCGTCTTTTGCACAGGATAAGGAGGTTATGGCCTATGTACTTTAAGTGGTTCAGAATCACAAGATGGTCTGGAAGAGGAGATTCACAAACCATTTTTTCATGAATTTGATACCTGATATCTTGAAATGCAATATGCCCTATATACATTCACAATACCATTCTATGTTGAGCAACCTCGCAGCTGTTCTCTATCCTTACAGACATGACCCAAAAAAATTGCAATGTCCCTGAAGACTGTCCAGGTCAGCGACCTCTTATCAGCATTTCATAACAACTTTTACATATACCTCTATGGCATCTTTCAATGAGCCAGCTAACAAGAAGAAGGCAGCAGACTGTTCAAAGCGTTGTTTTCCAAGTAGAGAGAAAGCATTCTTCAAAGCAGCCTTGCGCCACCTATCTTCATTGAAGTTGTGGCTGAAAAATGCTGTCATTTTCTCATTGTGTTGTGACCTGGGAAGCAGAGTACAGACATCCATATTGGGTAAGATGCCGAACACTACGTTAATCCTCTCCAGATCATGTGAAAGGAAATGAAAAACTGAAACAAGAGCAGTCATCACCACTAACAGTATCACCGTCAGTACCTCTCCGTTTCTCCTAACAAGGGACTCTCGAGCGTGGAATATATACACTTAGGAAGCAAGAGGAATTTTTACTTTCCAGTATGCTTTTATCAACAATTTTTCTACAACTTCCCACTGCTTAAATGAAGCTAAAAAGGTATTTTTCCCATTTGGTGCAGATAAAGGAACCAAGGCATAATGAAGCAAGTTGATTTGACCTGATCATTTTCAAAAGCATTCATTTTCTGACCGAAAGCACAATTTCACTCCACGAGATCACAGCTTACCTAAACAGTCCCCACACTACCGCTTTCTTCTTCATGGAAAGGTAGAACAATGCAGCATCCAAGGCATCATTATTCCGCTGAAAAGCAGCTTTGGCAACCTAAACAGATAATAAAGTGTTATTGCAACTGACAAAACAATTACCATCAATTAATCAGCAATTAATTCTTTTCCACTACCTCCATGGCTAACAGGAACTAAGGAAACAGGAAAACCTGGGTCTGCTCCAGTCACCAGTACTTTGCATATACACAACCAGGCACAGCGCACGAAGGGTAGCTGGTGTTGACTGCTACCCACCACACAGCCAGTACCTGTCACAACATGAGGGACGATCCCCACCCCACCCTACAGGTGAGGGACTGCGGCTAACACACCACTGCATGGCTGCAGGGCACACAACAAGGAGTGGGACAGGATCACAGTTCAGGTGATGATGAAACTAACACGAGAAACAACAAAACCAGTGTGTAAGAGACGTGATCGCTTTTTGAAAATTCAACATACTGCATTTCTTTAATGTTCTGTGAAAGTTAAAATGCTAGTATCTATGGTAAATGTGATTTCATAATTGAAAGCTGTATTAACTAGTATCAATACACAGACATCTGTATAAACAATTATACACACTAAACAAAGAAGCTCCTTTTAAAACAAATGCTCTGGTATTTCAACATACTTCAAAAGAACCTTTCAATCAAATTGCAGTAATTCTAAAGGATACATTCTTTCTGGCATGTAATGAAAATACAAAAGGTCCATGTTTCCTTATTTTGAAAGGCTGACAAATTTTCTCTCTACCCCTGAGCTACATCCAGAGTCCCTGACTTACAACTCTGTCTTTAATAATTCCATAAGAAAAAGATTTAAGTAATATATAATTCTCCACATGCTGTTACTGGTAATACCCTCATTTCTAGAGCCAAAGTTGCTGAATTTATACAGAACAAGTCACTCTTACAAGTTATAAATGACTAACGTGTATGTGACTATTGCTTTACTCTATGATGCTGACATCTCCTCTGCAAATCACAGAGCTGAGAGGCATCAGGAAGACCCAAGTGGTTTCTTAGCTGTCACTGACTGTTTCACAGTTGTTTTATGTGCTGCTACAGATACATTCAAGTGCACAAAAATCAAAATTGTTTTTAAGTATTTTAGTTGTGTGAAGAAACTTTATTTATTAGACTAACCATGCATGAGGAATGCTTTTTTTATGTAATACAAAGGACAAGTTTATGCTTTCTAAATTTAATTTTTATATTTATATTTGATTTTTGTATTTTTATAAAGTAAGGTCCACCTAAATCAATAACAGAAAATACTGCTATTCCTTAACTATATTATAAACTTAGTATATATAGTGAAAGACAATTGATATCATATTACATGGATATTTTACAAAGGTCAAGTTTTTGGAATTTCTAAAAAATTGTAATTAAACAACTCTCAAGATCTTTAGAAGTACAGACTGGTTGCCCAAGACAGGTTTTCTGGGAGACAGCTATTTCCTTAAAGACTATCTTTAAACTTCAAAAGTCCGAGGCAGCAGTTACCTTTTCAATGCATCTCCGAAGTGTGCTGATGTTCCTCACCCACCACCCTATACCCATGGCTCTCAGCTCTGACCACTGCGGGTCCCCTCGCTGGATCGCTGGGATCATGTTGATCAGCTCCTCCTCAGCCTCAGAATGAAAAGCCCAGGCAAAGTGGCATGTAGACACACCTACACGGAAAAGGAAGGAATATCCTTCAGGGCTATCAAAAAGAAGAAAACCTCTCTTTTGCCTATTTGTTCATCTGAAAAGCACTGTCCAATAGATAAAGGGAAGTCTGTCACGATTCAGGGTGTCAGACTATAAGCTTTTAAATCCATGACCAGTGACAATCTCTTTTTTTCTGAACATACCTGCTTTTTTCCCATAGAAAAACAGAGACAACAACACTTACTTCTTAGGAAGATTGCTCTCTGGCTGTTAAGACACCCACAGGAATGCACACAGGGCAGCTCATGCTTCACGTGTTGCTCAGGCTCTGCTTAGCTATGGACCACACCCTACATGCAGGAGCTTGCTCCACTCTTCCCCTGGCCGGGGAGCGGAAGATCGCACAGCAGCACCTCTGAACTCCACCAGAGTCTCGGTCCACACCTAGCATAAGTCATGTCCTGAGCAACATCCCTCTGCTTCATGCTTGGTGAATCACAGCTGCCTAATGCTGGTGCTACATGGCTGTCATCTGAGTGACGAGGTGACAACACAGACTCAAGGGCATCACTAATACTTGCAAGTACACAGGGGTGCTTATTGCCAGTGCACTGACCACACTTTCCTCCACCCAGAGGAGGTAGCCAGGGAACGGTGGGAGCACAGCACAGAGCCCAACTGTGGACACAGAGGATGCCACCGCTCAGAGAGACAGTGCTGCTCTGGGCGTAAGCCTAGAACAGGAGAAGGTGACATAGACTGGCCCAAGCAGCCAGCCCCTTGATTCATTTTGAAAACAAGGTCAACAACCGTCACATTACAACAAAGGATTTTCAAAGGAAGAAGACCATTAGTACTATATATAATTTTCTCATTATCAACTACTGAGTTCACATAACCATTTCAAATAATAACCTTAAGTTTTTTAAATTCCCCACTGTTAATAATATTTATATACAAAAATGCCACAAAGTTAAAATGCAACAAGTCATGCCACTACAAATGTAAGAAAAACATGGACAAAATTTATGATTAATTTTCTCACTATTTAAATCTCTGTGTGGTTTAAGAACAAATTATCAACTAATATGCTGCTTTAGAATTCACTATTATATAGTAATATAAAATGTATCCTTTTGCTCTCATAAAATCAACAGTATAAAAGAATAATATAAGATAACCCTATACCTTTATTAAGTAAAATTTTTATTATAATTAAGAGGAAACAAAAAATGTGTACAGGCATAACAAAGGAGGCTCAAAAAGCAAGATGAAGACGGCAGTGAAGGATCTACCTGCCCACTCCTATTCTCTGCCTTTTATTTTTTCTTTATTTACACTGCACTCTTGGCTTCTCATATAAAAGAAAGCATGTGGCCTTTAAGCTTGTGTGTCTGAATTATTTTACCCAACATTATGGTGTCAAGGCGCTTTCTCTAAAGAGAAGGGGATCAAAAGACAGAGCAGCACGGGGGCGGAGGAAGGAAAGGGGATGAAGAAAGCAGTCAGGGTGTGTTTTGTACATGGGCCAACTCCACACATGAAATATGAGCACTACTACTGTAAGTGTGTACTAATTAAAAAATAACTAAATTTTTTTTAAAAAAAAAGAGCAGTAAATAGGTATGAAAAGCCACTGGACGTGAAGTTACTATGGAAGAAAAAACCTGGGGCACCCACAGGCACACACTTTATGAATTGACCAAGGCAGGCTGCTCTTCAAAGTTTATCCACATGCTGCTAAACTTTTTTTGAGACAGGGTCTCACTGTGTAGTTCACGCTAGCCTTGAACTCACCATGTAGCTCAGTCTAGTCTTAAACTTGTGGTGATACCCCCCGCTGAGCCTCCCAAGTGCTGGGATTACAGGCATATGTCACCAAGCCTGGCTGAGCTTTCATATCTGTATGGATTATTTAACTTTTTCTCTGAAAATTGTGTCCCAGACTATAACCAACAACACTGGTCACTTTAATCTCCAATGTTTTAGCTACAGTCAAAGGGAAAATGGAACTTAAGAAACCCTTAAGAATTAGAGGCATTCAGCTCTCCCTAAACAAGGTACAAAACTGTCATTAACAACCAGCACCACTATTATTTCAAACCTTTTACGCATGTCCCAGTGGCAGAGATTGATGAAAATCCTAACACACCAAGCGTTGCAACCAGCCTGAGTCTTGGGATCAAACATTCTTCTGAGAGTGGAAAGCAGCACAGCCTTTCGGAAGGATGTTATGCCAATACTTATCAAGAGTTTGTAGTTTTCACACTCTTTGACTCAAAAATTCAAAAGCTAAGAAACTAACGTGAAGAAACCACTGGAAATGGACACACATATTTATATGCAAAGTTATAAGGTGATTCATTATGATGACAACTCAAATTTTAAAAACCAACATGAGCTACATATTTCAAAACTAAAGAGTTGAGCAGATGAAATATAGTTCAAACACATGACAGATCACTAGGCAGCTGTTTAAAATCATGTTTTCAACGATCTTGTAGAAGGTACTGGGTAAGTGCTGTGGGAAGAACAAGCTGCCGGTCTTGTCACTTTAGGTCATTATAACCTTAACCATCACTTGACATTCACTCTCTGAGGTACTGCAACTTCAGTGAGTAAAATCTCAGAAACCGAGCTGAGCTAAGGTCACGGGACAGCACTTAAGCACCCAGGAAAATGGCAACTGCCTAAGATGAGACAGGAAGATCTTCAGGCAGGATGGCCACACACATAATGACTCACCTGCTGCAAGGACACAGCTAGACATACCCACCACGTTCACACAAACCATCCAAAGCCCAAGAGGAGTACCTTGGTGAAGCAGCTGGACTCGGTAGAGAGGAGGCAGCGATGTTAAGAGGCATGTGTGCAGGCGCATAGCCAACAGGTACCGCAAGCCACATTCATCCAATGTGTCTCTTCCTGTGATTTAAGCAGAAAATGCGTTTAAGGAAACAGGAGTTCAATAAGGCAAACTGATATAAAATGACAGTTACAAAATAAACATTAAACTCTGTAAAAATTTATACAAACTATAAGATTTTTCAAGGTACTCTTCTAGAAATACTAACTTTAAGAGGAACATATCTTTACATAAAACTCAATGAAAAATGACTTGGGAAAATCCAATTACCTCTTACTATAAATAACAGTATTTATATTTACCCATAATCAATGAAAGAAATCTTGAAATCAAATAAAATATATATTAACTATAATAAGGTAGGTAAAAGATTTTAAAATATTTCCCCCATGAGTTTTGATGACATTTAAGGACAGGTTTACATAACTGAAGTAACATCATTTGTTACACAATTAAGCAGGTAACATTTTCTAGGCCATTTAGCCTGACTAGAAGAACAGTAATACCAGTAAGTGTTCCACAATTAAGGTGAGTCTAAAGCTTGACTCCACAAATTTCCTTATTCAGACATGATTCCACTTAGTCCAAAGCTGAACAAAGGTCTGAAAAAGGGGCCTGTTTAACCCAAATTCAGGCACTTCTGGAAAAGAGCAATCGAAAGCACTGCGGGCACCAGCCAGGAAGTATTCGGAGCATGTGGAGTAAGTAGGACTTCCCAGAAGCAAACAGGTATTTCAAAGGCCAAAATTTAGCCGCTTCCCATGACCTATACTCACTCATCCGCTTACTCATTTAACAAATTTAACATCCACTGCCCGTGAGGCACAGTTCAGGCACCAGGGCTGTGGCAGTGTACCAGCAGCTATCTTCTCAGGGGGTTACACTTTAGGAGGAAGACACAAACCGTATGTGGCAACGAATGCCAGGGAGCAGCAGCAGAAGTGAGGGGAGGAGAGCGCTGCAATAAGAGGGCTCTGTCTCTACAATGCAGTGAGGGAGGAACTGTCCAGGAAGACACAATTTCAGCAGAAATCAGAGATTTCTGGAAATCAGGAATAGACTGTTCTGTGCGGAGCAAAGAGGGCGTGCAAAGACCCTGAGAAAGAGAAGGCATGTGTTTGTGTTTGTGGGACAGCAAGGAGGCCAATGCAGGGAGTGGAAGTAAGTGTGGGTAGTAGGAGCCCCAGGGACCAGTGCAAAGGTCCTCACTGCTACTCTGAAGTCACACGGGAAGCCACTGATGTGCACACGGCGCATGAAACACTGGTTCTCATGTGGAGGACAGGTAGCTGTCCAGAGTCTCTGTCAGTGACCAGGCAGGAGGCACAGTGACCTGAGGCACAGTAGGGCTGCAGGCAGATGAAAAGTGACGGATCTGGATGTACAGAACTGGTGCCATTTGCCGGTGGACTGTGCGTGGGTTATGAGGGAAACCATTAGTCTCATGAGAGCAAATGGCACCTTTTCCGGGAGGTGTGCAATTCATTTATCTGAGCCTCGGTTCCCACCTGTGAAATGGAGACATTTGTTCCTGCCTCACCTACCATGTGGCTGTCCAATATGACCAAGTAAGCTCTTTCCATATTGCTGTCCAGGGACAGTTTTGTACCAGAAAGCTTAAACTATTTTTCTTGGGTTATGGCATGCCTATTTTCTTAATGTCCCAGAGTAAAAGCTCTAATACACAGAACTACGTAACAAAAGCTTGCAATTACTCTGGGGAGAACCTTGCTCTACTGCATACAGCCTTCTAACAGTGATTGTTTCTTCCTTCTTAATTCAGACAGTTAGAAAACATGTCATAGGCAAACCCTCTAAGTCTCTTATAATTTTAATGTGCAAATGAAAAACTGGGGCTATACTACAAAGGTATAAATCTATACATACTGGTGTTTTCTAACTGGCTCCGAGGAATACTCTTTTTTACCCAAATTTGGAAATTTTATGAAATAGTTACAAAGAATACAGACTTAGAACAAACAATTTTTCTACAAATGAGCCCCAATTCTTCCCCTTAATGCCTATGTGATATCAGATGAGTCACTTAATTTCCTAAGGGTCAGTGTTCTGACCTATAAAATATAATAGCTACACATCCACTAAAAGAATATGATAATTAAGTGGGAAAAAGTACAGTATGTGCCTGGCACACAGTATTTCTTTACTCTCGTACAATACTTATTGAATGAATGAATGATCAATCAGTGTGGTTTCCTTTACTAATGCCACTGTTTACAACTGACACCATTACCTTCAACAATCTGCATGGAAAAGAATGAAATCCAGTTTCAGGGGCAGCCAAAAATTTTCTAGTTATAGAGTGAATCAGGCAAAGTACATCTTACCTTAAATGTCTGAAAACCTTTGCCTTGTCTCAAGAGACCTTTTAACTATAAAATACTACTTATGCCTAGAACTCGAAAGATAAATAGAGCCCCTGAAGCCTCATGAGTTTACAGAAAAATTAAAAAATAAGTCATTAATATCATTCAAAGAAAAAAAAAGTAGGGTTCAACCTGTTTGAAAGAACAGTAGCCCTGGGAGCATCATGGAGATTAGGAGTATTTCTACTGGTGAATTATCAATTTTATGTTTTATTAAACAATGTATACTTAACAGGAAAAGAAAATATCAATAAAATAAAAATAGTTAAAGAAACAAAAAGGATACTATCTATCCCAAGTCACACAAAGGTTTCAGGGTGAGAATGCATGTGAAGATGCACACAAATATCACAAGCCCAAGATGTCTGTGTGAAGTGAGTGCCTGCCTCAACTACCTTTCCTTTTACAACGAAGCATCTCATAGAGCATTAAGTGTCTGTAATGGTGGCCTTTCCCCTATAAAGTGACAGAAAGACTACCACTCAGCATGAATAACTGTACTGAAAATCCCAACACTTCTCTGCGTACTTTATACACTGACAGTAAGATTGTTTACCTGAGTAGTGTTTATCTCTGTTTTCATCAAGCTCAGTGCTGGTGGTGGCCACAGTATCAGCCAAGGCCACGAGGAACATCTGCTCCAGCCTCGTGAGGCCTGGCAGACTGGAGTGCATGAGATGACTGGACAACACCCTGGCATGTTCCTGGCCAAAGTAAGCTGGTCCATACTGGGAAAGGTTAATGACTTTTGATCTGTTTTCTCTCTTTTCTGGCTCTAAGTCAATATCATCCGTCGTTATATCCTGGACCTGGAACAGCTCTGAGTACTGGTCCTCTGCTTGACTCTCAGGATGATCCTCATAGCCCTGCGGCATCTTCGCACTTTCTTCTGAAATTCTGTAGGTCGCATCCTGATCTGCAGCAAGCAATGCATATAGTGGTAGTGGGGGGATAGAGTCGATCTCAGTATAATCACGAGTGCCATCTTTGCCTATAGTGACTGTATCCTTTGCTGTGCTGCCACTTACACTAATAGTTCGAGAAAGATGTCGCTTACTTCCTTCTCCAGCATCAGGGTCTCTAACTATTGCAACTTCGCCCGCAATACATTTCACTAAATGAGACAGAATGGCTTTAGCCCTTCGAACCTTCCCTAAATCCATCAATTCTAAAAGCTGAGTTGGATGATACTGTGGAAGAGTAGGGGACAGGACATGTGCAGCCTCAAACAAGCCACCATCCTGAACTACAGCTGGGGGACAGAAAACATCATCGGCAACAGCTGTCCCTTCACCCAGGCTTTTTCTTGCCAGCATACTTGATTTAAAAGAGGAATGAACCCGTATGACTGTCTCTTCCACACTGGAACCATCAACTTCAGACTCTCCAAACTTGGCAGCATGTTTCCACTGGGCATACACATGCATCTCACAGTCCATGCCCACAACCAGTATCCCATCCCTCACCCAAGAGAGAGAAACGGGCAGGGAAGGGGTACCATCGACAGAGGACACCAAGTCTATGGACCGGAGAAGAACCCATCTTGACCGAACTCCTTGCTTGATGCTACCACCAAGTGGTAAAGTGATGACAGCAACCCCATCCTTACTGTTAGTCTGCTCGGTCACAATTCCTGAGAGCCTGCCGTACATGAAGATGTTAGCACCAACTCCCACCGTGAGAATGTGGGAGCCATCTTCTTTGGACACCCAGTCCAAATGCACTAAATGCTTGATATTTGGGATAAGGTATCGATCCTTGCTTAACAGTGCATCTGATTTGCTATATACAAAAAGATTACTATCCACACTGACCCTTGAGTCAAGTACACTCCCAACCTTAACCAAATCATCAAGATGAATTGTTTGCTCTAAAACCCATTCAGACCCTCCCGTTGATTCACATTCAAATATGCAAACGTGCATGGAGAATTCTTTAGAAACAAAGCCATTGTGGTGGACAGGCTGCTTGTAAGCCACTGCCAAGCGGCCTGTGTATGAGCAGCTAACAGCAACGGGCCTTCCCACAATGTTCACTGTGCTGCTGTTGGCTTCTCCCTCATCGTTCATCAGGGGCCATCTCCTCCAGTGATAGGTCTCTTTCTCGTCACCTGTAGTACCAGGCAGGCTGGGTTCCATACTGCACTTCCAGAAGCGTACTTTATTATCAGAGCAAGTTGTAACCACTAAGTAAGGCGCAAGGCACACTGGATAAATTGAAGAGGAACTCAGATGACCTTTAAAAAAGAAAAGGCAGGGAGTCACAATGATAGAACCACAAAGTAATATGCCAATGATCAAATTCTGGAATAGGATGAACTAAAAGCCACTATGAGTCACCCTCCCCCACCTGGCATCCTACCCTTAATATATATTGGCCAAGATTTCTACAGAAGTCCTCAATAACACATCAGCAAAATAAAAACGTGAGAATAACCACTTCACTAGTTTTTAGGTAATTAAATTTAAATGGGACAAACATTCATTTAAAATAAAACTCAAGGGCTGGGGATGTAACTGTATAACCAGCACTTACACAAAGCTCTGGTTTGACCCCCAGCAACTACAAAAATAAAGTAAAACTCAAGAGCAAAGCAGCAAGTCAACTCTTAACCAACAAATGTTTTATTGCTACCACTGATATGCACCTTCACCACAACGTCTCTCTGGGCCCTCCCTTTACAGATTTTATCACTTTCATCACAGATGTTTGCCCTTCAGATGCCCTGATCTCACTGTCACATAACCTAGACCCCACAGGCACCACACCATCCATTTTTTTTTCTGACAGCAGAGCAGATCTGTTAACTCTTTTTATCATTTAATTCATCCTTTCCTAACACTGAAGCAGAATTCTATTTTTTTCTGATTGCCAAAGACCAACATGCTCATCTATTATCAGCTATAGCATAAAGGGTCATAACGATTAACATCTGGAGTCAGAAGATCTGGATTCAAGTCCACTCCACCCATACCTTCAAAAGAGTAAGAAAGCCATTTAAACATCTGAGCCTGTTCCATCTAAATAACAAGGGACAGTTGTTGCCTCCCTTGAAATGTTACTGTCAACAAGACATTTGAAAACACTTTATAAAGCCCCTATAAAATGATTTACTTTTGCATGCTCCAGTAAACTTACATGAGTATATCCCAAACCTTCTAAATATGAAGAATAAAAAATCTTGCGTAGATCTGTACCTGCCACAAAATGAACTCTCCTTGGGGTTGTCTTTCAGCTGGGAAGGGTCTTAGGGATGAATTAAGAGAACCCCTATACTCAGTATCATCCACCAATACCTGAACAGAATTGAGCCTCCAGTTTTGATTCCCTAAAAACACTGGCAACTCCTAGATTAGAAATGCACCCTTGGCAAATCACTTTAAATCTAGCCCTCGGGGCTACCACCCAAATCTTGCAAACTGCACTCAAGTCAGAACCACTCTGCCCAGTCTGAGGACAGCCTTACCCTCACCCTTCCCCCGGATATTTGCCAGCACTTGTTCACACATACATAATAAAAGTGAGACACAAATGAGAGACATGATGGTATGCAAAGTCTTAAACACAATGCTTCAGTGATTTACACCTCAATATATTTGTCCTTTACCATGGGGCCTGGGGATATAACTCAGCAGCACAAGCACCTGCCTGGCAAGCACAAGGTCCCGAGTTCAATTCCCAGTACCAAAAAAAAATTTTTTTTACAAATATTTATATTTTCTGCCCAACTGATCGTTTTTACCACAAAAACTTACTTCTAACAAAACATTTCTAAACTAATGCACCATTACTAGAAAGTAAGTATTTCCATGTCAGTGTCATACCTACTTCAAAAGATTTCAACTATTTTATCACTGAGAGTTCATGATTTTACCACCTGAGCTGCAGCAAGTGCTCACCCTCTGAGGCAGCTTACCAGCTGAAGGTGTAGCTCTTATGACTTCCACTCCCTCTGGGAGGTCAAGAGGCTGGCTGTACACCAGCCTGGAACTCAGGATCAGTTTACTAGCAGTCTGGAGGTTAGCAATGGATGACGAACGCGGCATGGGGCTCACGCTAGGAGAGGTTTCTGGAGAAGAGTCCACGTTCTTCTGTCCAGGGACTGACAGCAGACTCTCAGATGAAACACCTTCTGAAGCTTTAGCTTTGAAAATGAATTAGGCAATTCATCATGACCATCACTATACACATGATCTAGAGTGTTGGTGGTAAAACTATGGCACATATGCCACAGTGGGCATGCAAGCCTTCTCTGCTGGCCACGAACCAAGTCGGCCCAGGCAAAGTTTGACAAATTGTCAGCATGCATACAACACCGAAGAATACATTCATTGTGCAAAAGCACATCACATGCAAACTTTTACCTTTTAATGAAAAGCTGTTTGTATCATTGAAAACTCTGTTATTGTTTTTCTTTTAAGACAAAAGATGTCAATATATAAGTTATTTCTAAACTAAAACCTTAGCGTTTGCGTTTGACTGCAGTGTGCAATAAGTGGGTTTGGGGTGCAGTTTGGGTGCTCACCTCTAAAAGGTTCACCATCACTGATCTAGAGCAATATTAAGTGCAGTGGTGACACCTATAATGCCAGCTACTTGGGAGGCTGAGGCAGGGAACTGCAAGTTCAAGGCCAACCAGTGAAACACAGTGAGAACTTATCTCAAAATTCAAATGGGGCAGGGATGTGGCTCAGTGGTAGAGCCCGTGCCTAGCCTGGGCAAGGTCCCTTGTTTGATCTCTACTGCTATACCAAATGCTTCTTAGAAGTACTTCTTGGGAAGCAAGTCAGTTTTCAGATTTTTGCTTGGTTATCTCAGTAATATTTTTAAATGATTTTACTCCTTAGCATCACCAACTGCACGGATACTGCAGCAACTCCTTTTTAGGCATACTGTAACAGCTAGAAAGAACCCTTAAGTTATGTTTCCAATGCCCTTAACCTTTAAACACATTAAAAGCTTGAGAAATTTGTTAACATAGAAATTCTTACAAGTAACCCCAGAAAAATGAGTCTATAGATTTGGGACAAATCCCATAATCTGCACTTTAGTAAGCGCCCCAGGCTTCTGAAACTTGTGAGTCATGAATCAACCTTTGGGAAAGAACAGTGCACTTCCTCAAATGAAGACATTTAACCTTGGAGAGCTCAAAGATTTTCCTAAGGTCATATAAGAAGTCAACTATCAAGTGCTCACATAAGGTAATAATTTTAAGAACAAATACAAAAATTAAGCATTGGGAGTCTATGCATTTGGGACAAATCTCATAATCTGCACTTTAGTAAGTACCCCAGGTGTTTCTGAAACATGTGAGTCATGAATCAGCCTTTGAATTGGGAGGCTGAGGCAGAAGGATTGCCATGAGTTCAAGGTCAGCCTGGGTTACAAAGCAAGATCCTGTCTAAAAAAAAAAAAAAAAAAGAAAGGAGGAAAAGGAAAAATAATACAAGTTCCAGACACTGAAGGCAGTATTAGTTGACTAGCTTTGCAAGGCAAGTCAAGCTGGGATGAGAGTGGAGTGTAAGTCTCCAGGCAGACAGGGTATATGTGCTTCGGTCACAGTGAGAGCCGCTCTGTATCGTACCTCTCCCCCACTGGGCCGTGCACTCGGCCAGGGCAGAGATAATCTCCCAACACTTTCTACATCTCAAGGAGCACTGGCACACACAAAGGAAAACAATTAGTCAATTCCTTTTGCTTCTGGTGCATGGTAAACATGTCACTTCGTCTTATAATGCAGGCCCCTCAATGAGACTAGGAAAACATCTTCAATTAAACAGAATAAGACACACATGGCACGGGTCATCAGAAGACACAAGTCCTAATCCTGGGCCTGTAACTAATTAGATTTACTTCCTTAAGCAGGGCATTTTGCCATCTCTATTTTCTTACCTTTAAGGTAAGGTTTAACTGTTTTCATTTCTCTCCCTATAAAGCAAGCAACTGTCATACATACCTTGTGCTAAGAAAATATAAAGAGGAGAAGGAGCAAAGACTTTAGAGCAAAGAGGTTTGACTTTGAAACCTGGTCCTACAAAAATTAGAACAATTACAATAAATTATACATAAATTAAATGTGGTTAAGTTTTCACCTTACTCCATTAGTATTACTAGATAATATCTATGTTACATGTACAAAGCACATGTCTCAACACCAGGCATCCAGAAAGTCCTCAACACATTTCCCCCCCTCCAATCTAGACTTTGGCCAACCCATTCATCCTCTGAAGGAGGCAACACTTGGGTGAACACGATGGCTTTGCACACTGTGTTCAGCTGCAGCCAACACAAGAAGCACCAAGCAGAAGCCCCCATCACAGCTGCCCGTGTCTGCCCTTCACAATCACCTCAGGCCACCACTGTGCCCACTACTGCTGTCATGGGCAGGAGAGCAGCGACTCTGCCCTGGCCCTAAGGGGCAGCATCGGGACCGAGGTGTCCCACAGTCCTACTGTAAGGGCCTCTCAAGACCTCTATGCATCTCCCAGAGCCACCCTTAGCTCTCAGCCCAGTTCTAGAACACACCACATCCTCTGGTGGGCTGAGAATCCCCACCTGATGGGCTGGTTTCACACTCCTTACTCCCTGCATTTCGGTGGAAGAGCACATATGCCAAAAATTAACTCAGAAGGCTTTGAAAGATCTTTCTGAATTCCTGGTGCCTCCAGATTTGGTTCACTCAGATGTAGGGAAAGACCGTACCAAAGAATTACTTGCCTTTTCTAAAGCCAGTCCATGGCTCAGTCAGACCTACCATCTATAACAAACGTCTAATGACCAAGTGTCAAAAATACTTTTTGTTTTTGAGACAGGGTCTCACTGTATAGTTCAGGCCAGTCTCAAACTCACAGGGATCCTTCTGCCTCAGCCTTCTGAGTGCTGGGCTTACAGGAAAGTGCTACCATGCCTGGCACAAAAGTACATTTTAAAAGTAATAATGAATATTATGCAAAAAAGCAGATTCCAGTTGACACGGCTATCATGTAGTTCATACAAACAGTTGCTTCTCACAAAGCTGAATCTAGGGTTCTTGGGTTTTTGTGTACTGGAAATTGAACTCAGGACCTTGTGCAGGCACTTGTGCCACTGAGCTATATCCCCAGCTAAGTTTCTGTTTTTTAAAGATCTAAGCTGGGAGCATACCTCAGGGATGGAGTGCATGTCTAGCATGTGCAAGGTCCTGGGTTTACTCTCCAGCACCACAAAGAAAAATCTATGGGACATGATCAGTATTTCTTCTCCATGCTACGGATTTCCTAATTTATTACATTTATGACAAGACTGACCTGAACGTGTACAGTGAAAGCACAGCTGAGATCTAACTATTCACTGAGTGCCTCTTGATGGTGCTAAAGCTAACATGCCATGTCAGGTGGCCATGTGCATTCATCAGCAAAGAGTACGATACTGATCTGTGAACAAAGAATCTAGAAACGGAGTCATGATAGGCATTCCACACCAAGTACCCAGAAAATCAATCAAGTTTTAGTTTTTTCAGTGATAGTTTGTTTTCCGGACTAACTTATTAACGACCTAGGACCTTGTAACTGAAGTCGGACAGAGACATATTTTGATTCAGCCTAACTTCATTTTAAAGCATCAGCCCCAGTATACTCTGTAAGCCGACACTGTCCCACCTCTTCTGTCTGAAGCAGCCACCCCGTCCTTACCTAAGCATGCCTGCACAGACTTCAGGTCGAGATGCCACATATGGAGGATGGAATAACTGTTGCTGTCCTTCTCAATGACTACGAGAAAGAACTTCTCTGAAAACGGTGGTGGGCGATACCCTAGTGTTCAACAGGAAAGGGTAATTAATAAATAATATTTGTTTATTTTAATAAAGTCACATTGTCTACTAATGCATACTCATGAATATAGGAAATTACATCCCAAGTTAGGTAAAAATCATATACATTATGTTTGCAAAGAACACCTGGGCTGTCAGAATCAAGGATGTTGATTTCACTCGCTTGTTATGCCATTTCCCTCTGCCCATAAAATGTCCATGTAGCCTTCTGACATACTGTGTTGGAACCTTTAGACATCATTTTACAGCTTTTAGCCTATTTTTTATGTAAATGACTTTAGCGGAGGAAAACACAAGGGGCCATTTTACTTTTGAACTTTTTAGTTGGGAAAGATAATTTGCTTCTATAGTGTTAAAACAACATTTTTAAAAACTAAGAACACCTCTTGCCAGGTGTGGTGGCACACATCTGTAATCCCAGCACTTGGTAAGCTAAAGCAGGACTGCTGTGAATCTGAGGCCAGCCTGGGCTACACAGGTGAGTTCAAGACCAATCTGAACTGCACAGTAAGACCCTTTCATACACACACACACACAAACACACCCCTCTTGAAATGTGTAAAAGTTGGGGAGCATAAAGAGGGCTGTGGTCTGAATATGTTTTGTCCCCCCCCAGAGTTCATGCTGAAATTTTGCTCTGAGACAGGAGGAAGGCAGACACAATCTGGGTACAGTGTTTGGAAGTGGGCCCCCAAGGAAGGCGCAGTTAGGGTTAGACATGGTCGTAGGTGACGCCTCCATGACTGAATGCTGGGGCCTTCCTAGCAAGAGGAAGACAGTGGGCAGCCACACCAGCTCACTCTGCCAGGGTGAGCCACCGAAGTGGGCTTCCAGGACAGCTGCAGAAAGAGGCAACAATGAAGGGACTAATGGGCGGGACAAGGGACAGGCAATATGTCTTTTTTTTTTTTAATCAAAAAACTGACAAGACAATCAAAACAATGAAAATGGTACATGACCTCAAGACAAAATGACAGAAATTTACAATGGTTGCTAAATTATATACTATTATCTTCAATGAAGTTGCTCAGTCCATTAGACATAAGAATGTAAGATTGATCAGAGACAGTAAACAAGTAAAAAACAATAAAAATAATACAAAATACATTGGAAATGATGCAGAGCTTCACCACACAAAATGGTAGGAGTCCAACAATGGTTCTTATACTGAATATTGTTTACAGATCAATTACCAAATTCAAGTGTGTAACATTGGTCAAGAAAATTTCAAGCACTGACCGTTCCTCAATAAACTACATACATTAGCAATATACCTATTCCAGCTATCCTTATATATACATATAAATTTTGTTTTTCACAAAAAAAACAAAAACAAATGCATACACAAAACAGCACAGAGAGCTATAAAAATGAGGCAGAATTTCAGAACATGGGGATAGGATATTAACAGTGGTTGTTATACTGCACAATGTCATCTTCAAAATGGCTGCACATACAACCAGATATAGGTATGCAAGACTGATCAGTTACACAATAACATTTCCTTTCAATAAACCAACAGACATTAGTAGTACAATTATCCTAGCTGTCCTGTGTATCTATATATACATAGTTTTTCCCTCATCCTTCTTTTATCCTCTTCCCTCCTTCATCCCAGTTGCTCCTTCCTATTTTAGCAGTTTCTTTTCCCTTTCACAATATTTATTGAACCTTTCAGATTTTATGTACACTTTCAAGTTTTTATAGTAGAGAGGAAATACTATGTTTACACATGTGAATCTGATTTATTTCACTAATGAGTATGGCCTCTAGTTGTATCCATTTACCTATAAAAGCCTTTAGTTTATCTTTCTTTATAGCTAAGTAATACTCCATTGAATAAAAATACATCTTTTCTATCCGTTCCTCAGTTGATGGACATTGGGTTGTTTCCAAGATTTAGCTATTACAAATTGTGCTGCTATAAACATAGGTGCACATATATTACTGTGGTATGATTTTACAGTTCTTTTGGAAAAGTACCCAGGAGGAGAACAGCTAGGTTGAAGAGGACCTCTAATCCTAGTTTACTGAGGAATCTCCAGTAAACTACTGGAGACTAGCAGAGGAAAACAAGGGGCCATTTTATTTTTGAATTATTTCCACAGTGGTTGCACCAGTCTACACTCCCACCAACAGTGGAAAAGGGTTGCTTTTTCCCCACAGCCCCTGCAGCATTTGTTATGGTTTGATTTCTTGATGATAGCCATTCTTTCTGGGGTGAGATGGAATCTCAGTGTGGTTTTAATTTGCATCTCTCAAATGACTAATGATGTTGAACATTTTTCATGTATTTATTTGCCATTTGTGTTTCTTCATGTGAGAAGTGTGTATTCATCTCAGATGCCCATTTTTGTATTGGGTCTTTGAATTTTGGGGGCCTGATTTTTTTATATATGTTCTAGACAGGAGTCCTTTGTCTGAGGGACAGTTGGCTAAAACTTTTTTCCAATTCACGGGTTTTCTTTGCAGCCTGTTGACTTCTTTTGATGTGCAGAAACTTTTCAGTAAGATGAGATCCCAGCTGTAGATTCTTTGAAGTACTTCCCATGCAGTTTCTTTTTGTTCATGAGTTACCTACCCCTATGTCTTCAAGACATCCACCTACTTTCTCTACCATTAGATCTAGTGTTTCTGCTTTAATATTTAGATCTTTAAACCATTTTTACTTTATTTTGGTACATGGTGATAGGCTTGGGTCTAGTTTTAGTCTTCAGCATGTGGAAAGCCAGTTTTTCCAGCACCATTTATTAAAGAGGCATCTTTCTTCCAGTGAACATGTTTGGCCCCTTTGTCAAAGATAAGGTGGCTGAGTGTCTGTGGTTGTGTCTGCATCTTCCAGTCTGTTCCACTGATCTTCAGGTCTGATTTTGCCAATACCATGCTGATTTTATCACAGTAGCTTTGTAGTATAATTTCAAATAGGGGATTGTGATACCTCCTGCCTTGCCTTTGTTGCCCACGGTTGCTTTTGCTATTCTAGGTCTCCTCTGTTCCAGATAAATTTTAGGAATGTTTTCTCTAGATCTGTGAGGTACACCAATGGTATTTTCATTGGAATTGCATTGAATCTATATAACAATTTTGCGAGTATTGCCATTTTCACAATGTTGGTTCTTCCTATCCATGAGCAAGGAATACCTTTCCATTTTTTGAAATCCTCTTCAATCTCTTTTTTCAGTGTAGTGTAATTTTCACTGTATAGGTCTTCTACTACTTTTGTTAGATTAACTCCTAAGTATCTCAGTTTTTTGGATGCTATTGTGAAAGGTATTGCTTATTTCTCTCTCAGTATGTTTGTTGTTTGTGTACAGGAATGCTATTGATTTTTGAGTGTTGACTTTGTATCCAGCTATGCTACTGAATTTGCTGATTAATTCTGGGAGTCTTTTTGGGGAGGTTTTGGGGTCTTCTATGTACAGTATCATGTCATCTGCAAATAAAGATAGTTTCACTTCTTCCTTTCCCATCTTTATTCCTTTTATTTCTCTTGTGTAATTGCTCTGGCTAGTGTCTCCCCAACTATGTTGGATAGGAGTGGTGACAGTGGACAACCTTGTCTTGTTCCTGATTTTAAAGTGAAGGTTTTCAGTTTTTGTCCATTTAGTAGGATGTTGGCTCTTGGTTTGTCATAGATGGCTTTTATCAGATTGAGGTAAAGTCCATCTACGCCAACTTTCTGTAAGGTTTTTATCATGAGTAAGTGTTAGACTTTATCAAAAGTTTTTTCTGCATCTGCTGAGATGATCATGTGATTCTTGTCTTTAGCTCCGTTGATATGGTGTATTATATTGATTGATTTGCGTATATTGAACCATCCCTGCATTCCTGGGATGCATTCCTCCTGGTCATAGCGTATTCTTTATGATTTGCTGCATTCTATTAGCTAGTATTTTACTGAGAATTTTTGCATCTATGTTCATTAGGGAGATTGGCCTATAGTTCTTTTTGGTTTGTTCTTTTTCTGGTTTTGGTATCAGGATAAAACTTGCCTCCAGGAATGACTTTGTGAGAACTGCTTCTCTTTCTATTTCTTTAAAGTGTTTGAGAAGAATTGGTATTAATCTTCTCTAAATTTCTTGTAGAATTCACCTGTGAAGCCGTCAGGACCTGGGCTTTTTTTTGTTAGCAAATTTTTTTTTACACTTTCAATTTTATTGGCTGATACTGGGTTATTCAAGATTTTTACAGCTTCTTCATTCAGCTTTGGTAATTCATATGTATCTAGGAATCTGTCCATTTCTTGTGTTTTCCATCTGATGAGAGTAAAGATTTTCAAAAATGATGATCTTCTGAATTTCTACAGGATCTGGAGTGATATCATCCCTTTCATTCCTTATTGCATGGATTTGAGTTTTTTCTTTCTTTTTTTTGATAAGGTTGGCTACGACTTTATCAATTTTATTTATTCAAAGAACCAACTCTTTGATTCATTAATTCTTTGTATTATTTTCTTAGTTTCCATTGCATTAATTTCTGCTCTGATATTTCTAACTTCCTCCCTTCTTCAGGCTTTGGGATTAGCTTGTTCTTCTTTTTCTAGAAGTTTGAGGTGTAACATAAGGTTGTTTATTGTTGTTCATTCTGTTTTCCTGATGTGGGAATCTACTACTACAAATTTCCTTCTGAAGACAGCTTTCATGGAGTCCCATAGGTTCTGGTAGTTTGTATCTTCATTTTTGTTTGATTGTATGTAGTGTTTAATTTCGACTTTGATTTCTCCTGTGACCCATTAGCTATTGAAGGAGGGTGTTATTTAATTTCCATGTGTTTACAGAGCTTTTGTGATTTATCATTTATTTACAGTTTCACTGCCCTATGGTCCCATAATATGCATGGGATAATTTCAATTCCTTTGCATTTACTTAAGCATGTTCTATGTTGTTAATGTTTGTGTCTGCATGTCCTCCCAAATCCTCATGCAGTTATGGGGTGGCTTTTAGAGTTTATGACTGATCCATGATGCAATGCTGGGATTATGGGTGTGAGAGCTATACCCACCCTAGGGCAGATAGTTTGTATATGTAAAGGAGAGAAAGAGGCTGCTGGTGGCCATTCCTCCCTTCTTGCACTTGTTGCTTTGCTGTGTACCGCTGCCATGAACTGTTGCCCTCTGCCATGTGCCACTGTGCCTCAGAACCAGCCAACTATGCACTGAAACCTCCACAGACTGTAAGCTAAACAAACCTTTCCTTCCTTCATTTTGGGTGTCGGGTATTTTGTCCCAGCAATGAGAAAAAAGTAACCAAGACATATGTGCTAAAATTTGGTCTCTTTTAGAGAATGTCCATGTACAGCTGAGAAAAATGTGTATTCTAATGTTGTTGGGTAGAATACTCTGTAAAGGTCTACTAAGTCTATTTGTTCACACATTTGGTTTAGTACTGTTATTTCTTTGCTGAATTTTTGTCTAGTTGATCTCTCTGTGACAATGGAGTATTAAAATCCTATTACAATCATACTATTTACTTACTTGATTTTTCATATCTGTTAAAATTTGTCTGATATAATTGGGTGCTCCTACATTTGGTGTATATATACTTATGATTGTTATCTCTTCCTCTTGCAGTTTTTCCTTAACAAGAATATGGTGACCTTCTTTACCTCTTTTGATCACTGATGATTTGAAGTTCACCTTGTCTGCAAACAGAATAGCTACTCCTGATTTTATCTGGGTTCTTGTCTGTATTTACCATTAGTCTGTGAAATTTACTGGGAACTTTTTTAACCTCCACAAAGATGAACTGATTTTCTTAAGCTATCACAGGAACTTACTATCAACAAAAAAATTATACGTTGAATAATTAAAGTTACTTTTAAAAACAAACTAGGTTTCATAAGTACTTAGTGACAGTCTATTGCCTATGCTGTCTCCACCACATGCCTGCTCCATCTGCAGACCAGACTTGAGATAGGATTCACTGAAAGGCCTGTCAGGGTCAGGAGCAGTGCATGCCAGTGGCCTGCACTCCAGAAAAGCCTGGCGAGCTGAGTTAGATTAAGGAAAGTAAATACAAGCTGATTTCAAGAGTACCTTGTGATGGCTGAAAAAATATCTCCGTCTCCTTTTTCTCCACATCTTCCTTGTGTGGCTTATATCCTATAATGAAGTCTTCTTGAAACACATGAAGCAACTGTGTATTTGAGCCACACTACAAATATTAAAAAAAAAAAAAGATGTTTTTACTTTTGAAGTGCCCTGTCTCCCGTCCACCACCTCCCTAACATGCTAACATGTAGAAGAAATAAATCTAACAATTTTTACTCATAACATACTAATTAGGAAGGGGGAAGAAAACAACAGGAAAAGAATTAAACTATTCTGGTCAGAGAGAACTGCTTTCCAAGATGTCACAGTCAATGCAGGACAGAAAAGCTCTAGTATAGGTCAATAGGTTTGCTTCCCCAAACATAAAAACTAAAAAAAAACAGACTTCAGTGACTTGCCCAAAATGAACAGGTCTCATGATTCAGTAGGAGGGCTACATTAACTACAGAAGGCTCCCCAGATGCACAGAACTAGTACTTTTTCCAATTCCGATGGAGAACCACCACTGAAATTAAAACCCCATTTCCCTGTAGGCCTACGGAGCAGAAACGATGAGAGATGTTACTGATAGCCAGTAGGGTGACACAGCTCTGGGGAGATGTACCCATGGGTAGGCAATGGAGACCTCTAGGATGGGGAGATATCACAGCCAGCTGCTATGCCCACGGTCAATCCCAAACAGCCACTTAGAACCACAAAGGTAAACTGAAATTTGCAGAAAGGGCTGGATCCAAACAAATACCTTTCACAAAACTGTGTCAGGAGAACTAGATGGCTGCCCCACAGATTTTAAGACAGGGAAGCAGCTATGATTCCCTGAGCACTTGATGAACAGGCTACAGTCTCAGAAAATTAAGAAAAACCAGCCTCCTTACACAGAAGGGGAAAAGGGCTGTAATATTAGGATAAAAGTTATAGGGAATTTTTGTCTCTCCAGTTAAAAATATTTTTTAAAAATCCTCTTGTACCCATGCTACAGAAGGGACTTCCTCAGGGAAAAAGAACAAATGAAAGAAAAAGGAACAGTAACGTCTTCATGTCAGAAATAACAGAAGGCACTGGGAAAAGAAGCAGATGGGTCTTAAACTTCACTGCTAAACCAGTGCTCATTACCAGTACTTGCAGCATGTCACCCTTGTTTCAGTTAAGACAGCTACAGGCTGAAGGGGAGGGAGATCGGCAAACAGGAAGCAGGAAGAATGGACAGTGCATGACACTAGTACCCCATGGTGCAGAATGCAGCGGGGCTGAACTTAACATCCAGACCATTAGCAATTAAGGTGTCTGGGAAAGAGGCCAACTACCCTTCCTCCAGGTCCCCACGGAGTAGAGCGAACACACCCAGTAGGCTTAAAACGATGGCGATGGCGCCTGGGGATGAAAGGGTTAGGGTCACCTAGACAGCATTAGTGATTTGTTACCAAGACCTGATGTGGTAATTGCTCCACATTGGTGGAAACAACTATATTTTCCCCAACACAGTGTGCAAGGAACCAGGGAAAGATTATTACTTAATGCTATATGGGGTTTGAAATACTGTTGCCTCTTTCATTTCTTTGTTTAACAAATTCATACCTTCCATGCCAATGCAATCTTTCTTAGTATTTAAATGATTGTTACTTCTAGTCCTTAGTCCAGACAGGATCCTGAAGAAAGAAATACCCTGAGAGCTAAAAGGGTTTTACAAAGTCCTGTAAGGAGAAAAGTTCCCTTCTTTGCTAGGTAGAAGACAGGGAGGAGCATTAACTACACAGAGGTCCCAGTACCCACAAAAATAAAAAATAAAAAAAGATACACAGAGGGCTGACAGGGCATGAGTACACGTGGGGCCTACTTTTCATCTGCATTTTAATGGATCACATCAGAGAACCCAACCCAGGCAGAAGGAGCCCATCTGTGGGGCCAGATACTGCCGAGTTGGGGTAACGTACCCCAGCCTGTGTGCAGCTGCGCTCTACTCCCTGCGGC
>PVLD010022695.1:0-28823 GCA_004027595.1 Dinomys branickii
ATAGGGATGGATCTCCTCCCCCACTCGGTGATCTGGTCGCGAGTGCCGATATCTCACCAGTTATTGGAGTCCCTGCAGGCATGAAGGTTCCAAGGTGCCAGTCTATCCTTTGGGGCTTTCTGCGCGGCCCGCCCGATGCGCACGAAACGTGAGACCGCTGGGCGTTGCCGCCGCCAGAGAGCCGATCTCTGTCGGGAGTTGCCGGAGAGCTGCGCCGGGTCGGGGGGCGGGAGGGATCGAGCTGTCTGTATTCTCGGGGCGCTAGGACCCAACAAATCTTTCTCTCCACTCCCGGCGGCGTTTGGGGCCCTCCGCGCGGCCTGCCCGACACGCGCGAAACGTGGGATTGCCGGGCGTCTCCGCCGCTAACAAGCCGATCTCTGTGGGGAGTCGCCAGGGGGCTGCGCCGGCTCGGGAGGAGGGAGGGATCGAGCCGTCCGTGCTCTCAGGGCGCTAGGACCCAGCAAATCTTTCTCTCCGCTCCCGGCGGCGTTTCGGGATCTCCGCGCGGCCCGCCCGACACGCGCGAAACGTGGGATTGCCGGGCGTCTCCGCCGCTAGCAAGCCGATCTCTGTCGGGAGTCGCCGGGGGGCTGCACCGGCTCGGGAGGCGGGAGGGACCGAGGCGGCCGCGCTCCCACTGCGCTTGGACCGAGCCAAACTTCTTCCCCGCGTGGATTGTCCCTGGCTCCCAGCGTCTGGGGCTTTCCCACGTCTCGCCCCGGCAGCCTGGTCCGCCCTACCACATCTCCCCCGTCATCTCAGAGAAATACGCCCGGTTTAAACTTCCCAGCCGAGGTCCCGGCATTCACGCTCGCCAAGTCTGTCTCGAGCTGGTGGTGTTTATTAAGGAGGTTCGCTCCCTTGCTGCTCACCCGGTCGCCATCTTCCCCGGATCCTAAGAAAATGAATTTCAATATTCAATCAGTTTCTAAATGCACAATAGATGTAATAGTACTATATGAAGTTGACATAATCATAACAGGAAAATACTGAAATGTGGAATGAAGGTGTGATGAAATCAGATTTTAAATACTGAGGAAAGGGGATTGTGCGGTGGGTTGACATAAACTCATCATTCAAGGAATAAGAAAACAGAGATAACCGGGGAGGTACAGAATGCACAGTGATGGTCTTCAGCTGAGGGAGGGGGTGATTTTAGAAATTCTGTATTTTCTGACAGTTTACCAGCTTTTCTCTAAAGAGTCTATATTCTGTTTTATGGTACATGTATTAATATATTGAAGGAACAAAGTGGAACCATTAATAGGCAATCTTAGTAAGAAGGCAAAAGCAAACGTCAAAGAAAATATGCTCCTGCTTATAAAATTTAGGAATGACCCACACACTAATCTCCTTTATTCTGTCGTTTGTTTGTTTGTTTGGTACTGGGAATCGGATTCAGGGTCTTGCTCTTGCCAGACAGGTGCTGTGCCACTGAGATATATCCCTGGCATCTACTTTATTCTGATCACCACACTTATATCAACACTATATCAACACATATCAATGCTTATATCAACACTAACTGCAAAAATTTGCACTTATGAAGTGTGTATGAGTGGTGTGTGTATAGCACACCCATGAGAAGCCATTTCTTCCTAGCTCTGTTAAAAATGTTGTTCTACCTTCATATGTAACAGTCAGGTTTTGGCTGTTCTCTTAACCCATTATCTCATTTGCTCAGGTGTCTATGCGACTTTTACAGTTGAAGCTAACAACACTTTTGTTTTCTAACTTTAAATGAGAAAAGCTGGGACCAGAGAAAAACAAGATCAACATTTGACTCTGTAATTATTTGGGATAGTAGCTTACATTTCTTTTCTTTCTCTCTCTCTCTTCCTTTCTTTCTCTGCCTTTTTATTTCTGTGTCTATTTCTGTCTCTGTCTCTCTCTTTTCTGCCCTACTTTCTTCCTTCCTCCCTCCCTCCCTTCCTCCCTCCCTCCCTCCCTTCCTTCCTTCCTTCCTTCCTTCCTTCCTTCTTTCTTTCTCTCTTTCTCTCTTTCTCTCTTTCTCTCTTTCTTTCTAGCAACTAGTTTTCTCCATTCTACACTTTTACAGTATTTCCATTTAAAGAAAGAATCTTCTTAGTTATAAATTCAGTTGTGATAATTAGATAAGGAATATTCAGTGGCATAAAGGATAATGTACTTAACTCTTTTGATAAACAATGGACTTTTCCTTAAATAGTTTCTTTTTATACTGAACTTTGATCAAAGATGACAATATACCAATCTCAATTTTTTCGAACCATTTCTTGACTTAATCACTTTGGTGTGTTATGCTTACAGAGGTGCTTCATATGGAATCCTCTTTACCCCGTCTTTTGTACACAAATTTAGAGATGTATGCATTAGAACTCCAGAATTTTTCACTTTTATATAAAGTAAAATTTATATTAAATAAAAATAATAGTAGCGGGATTACCGAGGGAGGAGTTTCTCAATGACTGTCTTTATCTGAGTCTCAATCCCTTCACCCTCCCTCTTTGCTCCTTTGCCTCCCTTAGTGATGCAGTACACATACTCTCCTAGTATTTGTACACGTATATGCGTAAGTTTGTGCGGAAAACATATCCATATATATATCCATAAACAATGTGTTACAGAAGGACTTTTCTTAGAAAAAACTTTCATAAAAGGTGTTAAGAGAATAATCTTAGCAAAAGTATCTGCTTTTATCTAGATCCTCCAGCGTCAGTCTTCTTTATTTTTTCCTTGCTGAGTAAAAGACCGGCCTGCTGCAGCTCTCCACGCATCAGTTTCAAGACAAAACTTCTTAGAATAAGAATGCGATGTCCCTTCCCACTTCTGTGTATCCAATCAGCCTGCTCATTGTCTGAGAGCACACCGATACCTAAGGGTGTGGGTCTCTTCTCTCTAGGTTTTTCCAAGATGCTTGTGCTTTAATTCAGCTGCTGCTTTGTATTTGAAAACTAAATCAGCCTCAATATTTCAAAGTGTTTTTTTTTAACCTTAGTTTTTATGATAATGAGATTTTGGCGACAGAAGATTCCGTTCAGAGAATTCAAACAGATTTTAGCACCTGTTAGCAGGTGTGAAAAAATAAGTGTGTCCATCTAATTTCTTCCATTCGTTTGATTCACTTATCTATAATTAAAGTGAGTCTGTTCATAAAAAGTATTCTAGATAATGAAAGAAATCTTTGTGCATTTTTATTTCTATTTTATTGCAAGATCATCCATGCGTTGCTAGTTTCTTTTCTGTAAGTCTCAGTTTGTCCTTTCTATAAAATAGGGCAGCAGAGTAGGTGAATTAATGCTCTGCTGAGGCATCAGACAAACATTTCCATAGTAGTGAGAAAGCCACACGTGTGTCCAGCATGTGGGTCTCTGAGGCGGTGGGACGACAGGCCTCCAAGGAACAGCGCTGAGATCGTGTTTCAGACTCAGTTACTTCGGGACACAGGGAGCTTCGTATTTCTCATCCGGAAAATGAAATAATTAACCTTAGCGACCTCAACTGTTACTTTTGAGGATAATATTTTATATGTCAACATAAGAAGCATTGTCTGGTTGCTTTCTAGTTACTGAGACAAAATATGCCCAAAGTTAAGGGAGGGAAGCTTTATTTTAGCTCCTGGTTGGTAGAAGTGTCAGTCTGTCGTTAGCTGACTCCAAGGCAGGTTTCACGGCTGAGGGCATCAGAGAGGACGGTGCACAGCAGGGCAGGCAGCAAAGCAGCAGATATTTCTTTCGCTTGTACCCCATCCAGGCTATGAGCCTACTTTTTGGTGTCACCCACACCCAGGGTGGGGCTTCCTTCATCCACACCCAGAAGTGTGCTGAACCGGTCAGTGGGCTAATAGTTATGACACACTCTTATTCCCAGTGACACACACCCCTATCCCGCCCCCTCCCAGTGCTTCATCTAGGAGTTCATCAGGTTTCAGGGGACATTTAGCTATTGCCAGCACCTTTCTAAAATTTATTCAAGTCAACAAATTATGGCATGTTTTGGTTATTGATTATGAAAGAATCCCCCGAAGTGTTAATGAACCCACTAACTATAAAAGACTCAAGAATTATATTTTGTTTCTTTTTTTTATACTGAGTGAACAGTTATTAATTAGAATTTCAATTATAAATATATATGTGTATTATGGCCTAGTAATGTAAATATATTTAATACAATTTCCATAAATTAAATATAAAATATTCCTTGTTCAAGAACTCTTTAGAATAGTGTTTCTTTGTTCCCTGAAAGCCACTGAAGTACCCATGACACTTAAATCCTAAGTATGAATATAAATGTCTATTTAGCACAGGAATGTAGAAAGGTCTCTTTTCAGTAGAATATTTTACAATGGGAGTAAGAACTCAAGAATTTGGTCAAGAGACAAAAGACTGATAGTAAAATGTAAACAAATTTTCAGGAGCTGAAGTAGATAGGAAAACTTGGCATGCTAGAGATAGGCAAAGGCCCATACAAATAGACATTATTAAAATAAATTTTTATTTTTATTTAGCCTCTATACATAATTTAGGAGTTTTTTTGTTTGTTTTTACAATTTCTTCTCATCATCCAACCTAATAAAAAAACTTCTAGTTAATTTTTTCTTTTTGGGATCTTCATTTCTCTTGGGGTGTAAATGTTACATAAAACTTAAATATGTACCCTTGGCACCTGGCAGTCTGTCTTAGGGCAATTTAATTTTCATTTCTGGCCAGAGGATTGCTCAGGTCAGAGGCGAAGTATTGCATCCTTATACTCTCAATGTTTATATTTAGGTTTTATGGGTGATTTGAGAACAAATTAGAATATACACAATATATTGTCATAATATAGGGAAAAGAGAATACTTAGAGAAGTATGAGCTATTGGGACAAGAATGGTACTTACAGTATTTGAAGATGGTTCAGGCAATAGGGACTATTCCTCTGGGAAAAACTAGGCTTTCAGAGATGCCACAGCAATGTTTAAACATTTTAAGGTAGTGATTCAAACAAACTACACATTCCCTTTACAAGAATTTTTAAAATCTGGAAGTAAAGCAGGAAGTATTTTGAAATTAACAATTGTTAGTCACACTGGACCGTTGTAAAATTTAAGATATTAGTTAAATGACCTAGATGACATTTTTGCTACCACTTTTCATTGAAAGTGGACCTGCTGTTCAGATGCTTACAATATAACATTGAATAATTTCGTACACAATAAGACTCTGTCTAAAATATTATTTTGAAAATTGGGGTGTCAAAATTTTATGGTAAAGTTAGAACTTATTTAAAATTTTACATACGTTAAGGAGTGAATTTTTACAAGTATTCATGCTTACCCATTGAAAATATTCCACCCTAGTACTATGATAAATTATAAAGTATAAATTCTTTGCTAGCTCAGTGAGTATGAGAGACTGACTTCACTTGGTATCACATGGGAAGAAGGTAGTGTACAAAACACATAAATGGCATGGTTTGTGTGTATTGCACACAGTTAAATGGCTTGGTGAATGGGTGACAAGCAGCTGTATTTTAGAGGCTATACCGATATTACAAATACAGCATGAAGCCTTTTCTAATGCAGGGAAAATACGACTAAGGGCCTATGAATTTGATATGTCCTTACAAACCCTAAATAAAATTCATATGATCTTTATATAACACTTTTGAGTGCCTGTTTGAAATAACATTTTGGCATTCAAACAATTAAAAAGTAAGATATAGACTGTGCCCTGTAAGAGTTTAGGGTTGGCAGCCAGACGAGTAAAAAATTACCAGGCAAAAATTGATTTATTATTTACTTCTTTGAGTACAGGATAAATTTAAACAATATTTTACTCATCTACGCTCCAAAATAAACACACACCTACATGCATACACACACAAGATTTTAATTGTGTGTGTGTGTGTGTGTGTGTGTGTGTGTGTGTGTGTTAGTGTTATAGTTGGGAACCCAGAATTTCATGTTTTGAATGCTTTGTCCTAGCTGGTGAAACTGGTGGGAGACAGTGAAAACGTCAGGAATTGGGGCCTGACTGGAGGAAGTGGGCCGCTGTGGGTTAACTTTGGAAGAGATATTGTTCCCTAAACCCTCCTTCCTGGGCTGAGTAATTTGACTGTACCATATATTCTCCACCATGGTGATCTGGCTCACCACAGGCCCAGAAATAAAGGAGCCAAGTGACCATGGACTGAAGCCCTGGGATTCATGTGCCAAAATAATTTTTTCCCTTTAAATTGTTTTCCTCATTTACTTTGTCACAATGGCAGAAAGTCGGCTGTTAAAGTATTTAAAGATGATAATAATGTAAACACATTAGAATATTATAACAAATGGATGTAGGGGTAGGATTTTACAGTAGTTATCATTTTATTTCATCTTTCACATTACACATTTCCTGTTCCTCATGCCAAATCAGCTAGATGACAGTTGAACTGTAGTAATCTATGATAACCTGAGTTATCTTTTGTTTTTTGCAACCCTACAAGAACATTGAAATACTACTAAGACCCTGTAAAGATTATTATTTTATTTATGCCTATGAATTTGAGAACATATTAACAAGGTTGGAAATAATACAGTGAACTAATTTCATAGTGCTGAATATTAAAATAGATTTGAATGATAGCATTGTCTTATAATACTTAGTGTAATATTTGCCTCTGCTTTAATATTTGAACAATGTAAAATTACAAGTCATTTAAAATAAGTAAAATTAATATTTTAAAATAGTTTACTTGATTTTTAAGCAATGTGTAAGTTACCATCGTGGGAAAATAAAGAACTGGAGCCACATGAACCAAGCTGCCAGGGCAGCCATGCCAGGAGCAGGACGCAGTTACCTATCAGAGAATATGGTGTACTTTTCTTCTTATTACTACCAGCAACTACACAGCCATACCTGTAGCTTTAGCATTTATGAGGCTCTGCAATGGAAAGGCAGACATCCAGAGGGCTGCAGTCCATTCAATCAGCAGTCCCTCTAAAGCAACAGAGCATAAGGGCAGACTGTTTGCCGAGGGTGAGGACCGTCGGCGGGCCCCGGTCCTGAATGTGGCTCAGCACCCCACTTCTGATCAAGTGGCCTGGCCCGCCTGCTGCTTCTCTATGGGTTGCCTAAGAGCCCAGACAGCACCCTGGACAGCGACAACCCAGCTAGCACCGGGCAGCCCCAGGTGACAAGGGAAGCCCAGGGAGAGCAGCAGCAACTGTGCTCCTCGTCCTAGCCCAGGATGACAGCACCGCTCAGCTGCGTCAGGAGCTGACTCCAGCTCAGGCAGACAGTGCGGAAGGCATACAAATGGCCCAGGAATTGGAAACCTTCCTTCACCTTTGCAACCTACAGCAGCTGATGTCAAATCAGGGAACTTCCAGAAGGTTTCAGGTCACAGATGGCATGGAAACAGACAGCTGTTCTGACATGCAAGGGTCTGTGATCCTAGTCCTGCCACCCCCACCACGCCCCTATTCCCACACATTCTGGATATGGCCCCGTTGGAGAGCATCAGGGCTGTCCCCAACACTAACAGGCTGTGTGACTCTGGCCATGGGGTCTCTGTGTCAGAGCTGGACTCTCCTAGACTGCTTTCCTCCATCAAGCAGCTGGCTGCCTCTTCTGGATGCTCTCAACCTCGCCACCCCCAAGGTGAACTGTCTGGACCTGCTGCTGCACTTGGAGACCCTACTGGTTGACGCCAACAGCCTTAGTCAGGGCTCCCTGAATGAACCTGACTCCTTCATGGATGAGACCAAATCACAGAAGCACTGTGCCTCCAAGCAGTACTCAGAAACCAGCCCTATCCTGGAGGCTTCTATGCCTAGCACAACTTTGCTCATCAGGAGCCTCTTCAGTGCCACCCAGAGGTCCATGCAGGCCTGCTGTGTAGGTTAACACAAGTCAAGCTCTAGGTTTGATGACTATACCTCGCATTAGGTCCTTGAGCACAGATGCAAGTCAGACATTCTGCCTTGCTGGGTCCAGATATCTGACACTCGAACCTGCAGTGCATTTAGCCCTGGCCCACCAGGCCCAGCTTCGTGGTTTCCTACTCCCCATACAAAGACCTGATCAAGAAGCTGGGTTATAAACAGTAATGTATCTGTCCTTAGACCCACAAGGGGCAGTGAAGCAAGGCAGCTTCCTCACTACCAACTCCTCAAGGACAACTGGGATTTCTTCAACTTCCTATGAGAGATCTGCTTTGACAGTGAGCCCTGACTCATCAGCAAAGACATCAAGGATCCTCTATCCATCTGCTCCAACCTGGAGACCAGGAACACCTGAAGGAGACTACTATGAAACATCTCTGAGCAGTACTTAAATTAACAAATTGGCTTTCTATGCGTACTTGGGAGTCTGTCCAAGGCCTAGGCCCTTTGTCTGGAGATGGGTGGTGGACTCATAGTAAGTGAAGCTCTGTGAGTTGCTGATCCCTACTATGGCCTGTAATGGTGGGTGGAGACGTGAAGCCTCGAAGGATAAGATAAGGTCACAGCCAAGAACACCTGGCTCCAACCTCAACTAGATAAAGACTAGCCTCAGGCACCTCACTCCTGGTGGGGAGCTTCCTGGAAGTAATGTAACGCTCCTAAATTAACACAGTGCCTTACTTGGAGAAGTCCTTGAGTGGCTCCTGCCCTTGAGTATCCCCCTCCCTTGATCTGATAACTAAATAAAAACAGGCTGCTTAGAGAAGATCTTGACCTTAGCCCTGAGAGAATCATGAATTCTGTGAGGGTGTTTTGATCCTCCTGGAGCTCTGAAGTGATTCCATTTGTCTTTTATTTAGCCTTTGCCACCCACTAGTTTGGGAGATTGCAGACCTGATCAGCTGCAATAACTGAGGGATAAAATTAACCTGATGGACACCTTCTACATGTGTCTACTATGGATTATCTTCTCCACCTCCTTCAAGTACTCTAAGACCTGCCAGTTCCAGGGCATGTCCAGTTTGACATGTGCCACCACGAGGTGCACTAAGCCTACCAGCAAGAGGACAGCTGACACTTTGGGGCTCATGGATCAGCAGTACTCGGGCATGGTCCATGAGTACATCATTCAGGAACCCAAGAAGAACTGACAGCAGATGGAAATGCAGGTAGAGGAGGACGGTAGCAGCATGGGGGCTGAAGGACACCAGGACCTTAGAGCTGCCACTGCAGTTTGTGTGTGGCCAGTGCTGGAGGAACAACAGACAGTGAAGCCCTCCAGAGGCAACAAGCACGCAGTGCTGAGGCTGCTGATGAGCTAAGTAGCGGCAGGTCTCTCCTGGTAGTGAAGGAAGGAGAGAGGCTGACCCCCTAACTTCTGCTTACAGCTTTAACTTGTCTGCTTCTTAAGAGGCCTCAAAGCTCAGGGATGGGAACCAGGGTTTTCCACCTGAGTCTGCAGCAGGAGGGCCCTTTCTCTCTCTCACTCCCTTCAACCCTTCCTCTGGGTGCAGTTCGGGACCCAGCAGAGGACAAAGCTCAGATTAGTTTATAATGCGGGCTCAAAGTCGAGCTGGGGACTCCATACTGGTCACCTATACTCTGGGGTCTTGTTTTTCTTTCTGGTTGAATCATTAGATTGCAGGGTGCTGCAAACAATGGAGCCTGCTAAGGAGCCTGGATGCCTTCTCTGCCATCACCACCCAGCTGCACTTCCTTCGGGGCCACTAATGAAGATAGGACATCCAGAGCCTCTGGAGCTGACTCAGCTCAAGTCACATTTTATGCAAAGGAAAACAGGCCTGGCAGAAGGGCAGATCTGGGCCAGGGGCTCTGCCTGCAGCAGGAGCAGAGCTGGCATGAAAGCAGTGGTCACAGACTCCGACCCGGTGACCAGCTGGAGCATCCAGGCTTCTTGGCTGGACGGGGACAGCACCTGAGTCTGTGTGTAGGGCCATTGGCAGCACCCCTGGGATAGAGAAAAGGCCACTCAGAGGAGAGCTGGTCACATCAGCATGCAGTGAGAAACGGTCCCCTCCTGAAGATGGTTCTCAGAGGGAATGGGAGTTATGTCCCCACACCTGCTCTGAGTCATAACCCTCTCAAGGAGAGTGGCAGAGAGCAGGACGTCATCGGCTCAGTTCCTTGCTTGCTGTGCAGAGGAGGTTCCGAATGTGGAGAAAAGGAGGCTCAGTGAGCTGCTCCAGGATGAGACACGGCTCCCTTCCTGTGGACCCAGTGTAGTTCTCTTTCCAAATATACTGTTCTACTCCACTGTCCCCAACCTGCTCCTGATTCCCAGCCACCAATTACCTGGGACTCTCTCTCTTCTGCCGCCTCCAAGGTGTCTCCTGTCATCTGATGTGTCTGTATGGACCTTTCTCCAGCTCACCAACCACAGGCAGACCGAGATCCAGAGCCCTAGCTCCACAGACACTCACAAGGCGCCATGTCATTGACAGCATGGGCACAAGGGTGGGGCTCCTCCAAAAAAGACCAGAGGCAGAGTGGAAGGAGTGCATGGAAAACACTGGGTTTCTTCTGCATCAAGGATTGACAATGTGCAATGGTAATGGAGGCGCCCCTTGCTGGGAAGCCCTGTTCCTTACGCTGCTGCTGCCCAAGCTTCTCCTGATGACCACGTCCCCTTCTGTCTTTTCTGGCATCAGCCCCCTGCCCCAGCAGGACAATGCTGCAGAGTTGGGTTGCTGGGGGTGCAGCTGGAGGCTAGGACAGACCACGCCTGAGGTGGGGCAGTGACCCGAATATGGTATTCTTTTTCCAGATGTCTGGTGTTGCAATCTGTTGTCGAAGAGCCCTATTTTTAGTGTGTATATATGCTATTCTGGGATGCATGTACACCCACGTGTTAAATGCTATCTGTGTGATATTAAGGAATCATTTCTAAAGAGGACTAAAGAGAAAGAATTTGGCCAGAAATATAGCCATTCTTGTGACATGGTACAGAATAGATTTGGGGAGAAAGGTCCCCACCTTAGTCCCCTGCTGCCAGCTGTTTTCCCAGATCACCGCTGGCCAGCAGAGAGCAAAACAAACAGCTCAGGGGGACATGATTTGCGTTGCCTATGCCTCGAAGAGCAGGGCTGGAGTCCTGAGTTTCCACCTTCAGTGTGTTTTCTGCCTAAGGCTTCAGGATCTCGGGCTTAGTGTTGGCCAGAGCTGGATTCCCACAGGGTAGGAAGGAGGGGAGAGGAGGCAGGGAAAGATTAGAGTAGGGGACAGAAAGTCCCTTTTTATGTTATTAGTACAGATTACAGTACACACTGATTGTGTGCATTATATAATGTGTGCGCTGCACATCAGAGTTGTTTTCAACCCCGTCCCTTCTTTTCTTCCCTTCCCTTCCCTTCCCTTCCCTTCCCTTCCCTTCCCTTCCCTTCCCTTCCCTTCCCTTCTTTCCAGTCCCTATCCTGCCCCTTTCCTAACTCTTCTCTTCCTTTCCTTCCATCTTTTGGTTCTCTTCTCTTTTTGCAAACTACCTACTCCCTGTTTGTATCACTGTGAAAGTGATTTAATGATGAGATTCACCAGTTCAGACGTGACCCCCTCAGGTTCCTAGCTCAGACGGAATCTGGGGTTCTTGCTTCACCAAGCTTGCAAGGTCAAGGTGGCAGGCAGGGGTGATCTGGAAATACTGCTAGGAGGGCCACTTGGCTTGACCAAGGGGCAGTAATCAACTGAATGGAACTTTTAGAATGCACATTTGTTACAATTTAAGAATACCACACTTTGATAGTAAATATTATAAGGTCAGGTATCTTGGTAATAATGTATATATTTTAAAAACAATTCTTGTGCTTCTTAAACTTGTTTCTTTTGACCTTTGTTCTAGAAAATAAAATGGACACTATGACTCCTCAGGGAAAAAGTTTCACCTTCATTCCCAAGATTTAGTGCAATAGCTTGAGAAATTGGTGCAAACACTTGTGAATGATTTTCACAAGGACAAAGCTTTGCATTGTGTTAGGTTGGTCTTAGAGTGAGTGATAGACAACCAGAAAAACTCTCAAATAATAAAAATTTCAAATACTTCTTTCATATAAAGTCCAAGATGCTTTACAAATTGCCAAATTACAAAATAAAATCCAAGAAAACAGATTAACAAATTTACCTAGATGAAAATTTAGGTAGATTTTCTCTGTACTACACTAGAAAATAAAGGGTATAATTTTGTCACTCAGTCTAAATTTATAGCTATGTGCAATATTCTAGGTATTCCAGATACATTAAACTCACTTGAGCCCTAAAATTTAAATCCTACCATAGTCATTTTTCCCCTGAGACTTGAAGATGCTTTCTTCATCAACATGTTGAGCCACTCATTGGAGAAAACACCAAAGCCTTTCAAAATAATAGTTGTGAGTGTTCTGTCTTCAGAGATGGAGGGCAACAGGGTGAACAAAGGGATTGTAGGGGAGCAGTAACTACTCAGGGGAAATCAGCATGGTGCACCGTCACAGGCAGCATTTTGGCATAGTTCTTGTCTTACACTTGTTAAATGGAATTTTTATGCTGACAGGGTCTCTAGGATCGGGATAAAAGGAAGATCAGTTGATTCTGTTGCCTGAATAACCATTCCCAGTAAAATGAAAATTTTTAAATTGTGGTCCAAGACAAATGTCATCATCAAGGTGACAGATCAGGAAGCCCCAGCCTTTGTTCTTCCTTGGAGACACTCAGTAGACCGGCTGCAGTGGCCTCCCGGAGCACTGCTTGGTAATCAAATTCATGCAGCAGTCAAGCAAACACTCAAGGGAGGAAACAATCACATTCAAATATGGAGAAAGTCTCGTGGTGTTTTCAGTTATTTTTAATCCACTTGCTCCTGAAGTGGAGGGATTCTGGGAAGTGGGGTCACTCCTCACTGACCTGACACATGCAGGAATGAAGCAGCAGGAATTTCCAACTTTATATCCTCTCTGCAGTCTGCTTTATTGGCTTTATGTCACTAATTCAGATCCTGGATGGTCTAACATGCCTCAGCTTAGGTATCAAGCTTTGAAAAGAGAACGAAGGGAACATACCTGTCTGGAGAAAGGTGCTCCTCCTCAAGGAATGCAACTCAGCCTAATGAGAAGCAGGGAGATTGTGACATCTAGAGCAAATATATTTATAGGACCATCAGGAAAAAAATCACATGCATAGGGTCAGCTCCATGGGAATTTCATGGTCAGAAAAGGAAAAGACTGAAAATCTTAACTTTTCACATGTAAGTGAGGTATCTAGACATAAACATAAAGTAGAGAAACAGAACAGATAAAGGTTGAGGAGGAAGGAATGGAAGTTTTTGATTAAAGGGTTTGAGTTTTGATTTGGGAAGTTAAAAGTATTCTGAAGATGGGTCATGATCGTGGTGACACTAAATGAAAATACTGCATAGCACTGGACCACAGACTTAGAAATGGCTAAAATAATAAATTTTATGCAGCGTGTGCTTTACTACAACCAAAAAGCGTTCTGGTGAAAATAAACTCAAATTGAGCCTGTGGTCATTCTGTTCCAAGAGCTGAGACTACCTGCAGTCCAAGTCCCTGGTGTGAATGGTTGCCCTTGTAGCTTGAAAAATGACCACATAATAACATCTAGAAATTGGTTGAAAATAGTTCTTCTAGTCATTTCTAAAAAGGTAATTTATGGATTTGTTTCACAGCATCTCTAGGCTAAAACTAATGATGATGCTTTGAAAGCAGACCATCACTGTAATCCCCACTAAGTGGTCAGAGTGGTCACTCACGAAGTCCAGTCAGTGAGTGGGTTGGTGCACGAGTATTTAACACAGTGGACCGTGTGACTCCACAGAAACACGTTATTTTTATTTTCCAAGATTTTTCCCGATAGTCAGGATCATTATCTCCAGAAAGTGGGATATCTTCTAACACCTTTCCCGATTATTGAAGTTGCTGTAGTATATTGGAAAAGCGCTGGAGCTCCTTCTTTCCTCCAGAAGAGTAAGCCAGTTGCAAGCCTACATTCTTCATGGATTGCAGTATTTCTTCTACCCACATAAATTTGTAAGAACACGTAGGGACCCTCACTATATCTTCATTTACCTTTCCTTCTCAGTGCCTGCAGATTACAGATGGGTCTTGGAAGGAGACAGTGAATTAATGTTCATTACACCGGGTGGTGTCTTCACTTGCAGCTCCTATTCCACATATGGTCTCCATTGGAGTAATCCAGTACAGTCCGTGATGCTTGTTATGCATATTATAATTGCTGATACACCTTATTATAGACAATTACAGTAATGCCCAGCCCTGTAAACCACTGATCTATTCCACTGCTTAATCTCATCTCTTCATTTACTAAATCTATACTTGAACACGTGACTTTCAAAAAATGATGGGTTAGCAAGAAATTACTCAAGAGGCTGGAAGAATGCTTGTCCACTGGTGGCTGGCCTTCTCCTCATTATCGTTTTTTGGAAATCAGTGACAGTGCAGGGAAGCTTTTGCTAGCAGTTGGAAGCATGTGATCTCGACAAGAGGAAACATCATTTGCCAAACATTTGATTGATGCATCTTCAACTATCGAACTCTGAGAGAGCCAGAGAATCATATGAGAAATTCAAGCAGAACCAGCACAATACTACAAAGTTTGGCCAATGTAAAATTAATGACCCACAGATTTATAATTGAACAAGAAATTGTGAGTTTGTAATGTAAACATAGGAAATGGATACAGACATTTACATGTTCTTGGTGGTGTTCACTTTGGTACTAGGCAACAGGCATGGATGAAAAGTGTCAGCAAGACTGTTAGCAAGTGGTAGGGGTCTCACAGATCAACAGTTCAAGCTGCAACAGTGGTGGCAAAACTTGTGAAGCTAAAGACTAATGGTCATCATACCAGGTGGTGTGCATTATGTGCATTTTGTAGAATTGCATAGGACAATTTCTAAACAGAATGTCTAAAGTGTTAGCTAGGTTGTGTTACTTGAGGGGGGAAGATGTATTGTAAACAGAGAAATGCTAAACAGAGAAGTATTAATTTTGCAGGTAGCCATCCCAAAATAGAATGGATCTTGTGCCATAATGAGATTAGGAGGCAGACTGGAGTTCTCATAGAATAGAACATACAATAAGAAAATAGCTATACATTCCACAAAGCCTTCCATGAACTCTTTTCCTGAAGCTAGAATTACCCTGACACCAAAACTGGAGAAAGACCTAACAGAAAGGTGAACTACAGACCAATTTTCTTAAAGACTATAGATGCAAAATCTTCAAAAGAGACTTATAAAAAGAAGACAACAAATCATTAAATGATCACACATCTTGACAAAGTTGATTTCACCCCAGTGATGCAAGGATGGTCACATAACAGTAAAACTCACAATAGGCAAATCATGGACATGACCTATATGCTCATCAGCAAGTGAATGGGTAAAGAAAATGTGTGCTTCATACACAGTACCCAGCCATACAGAATGATTTTGTATATCATTTCTAGGAAAACAGATGGATCTGGAGACTATCATTCTAAGGGAAATGAGGCTGTCACAAAATGTTTAATATTACATGATAGCTCTAAAATGAAAGACCTAAGATATAAACACTTTAAAGTGCAAAAGAAGGGCCATGTTAAAGGCCAGGGAGGCAGTCTCAGTGGAGATAGAATGGTGGTCTGAGAATGGGAAGAGAGGGTAGGGAGATCTGATGGGTGATACAAGTTATCAAGGTGGTCTCTGCGCATGTGTCACGAAATGTCCAAGCTGATTGAGATGACTGTATGCGTCAATACATGCTCACACACAAAAAATTACTTAATACAAAAACAACAACATAACAAGGGAAGCAATCCTGGGAATATCTGCACCATAATTAAGAGAAACTGCATGCAATTTGAATCAACACAGAAATGGCAAGCAATGATGGAAGGAAAAGACAGGTATTTTAGGTCATAACATACTTAACATTGGAAGACATTAGAATAAATACATGACTGAAGAAGAGAAAAATGGTATATAAAAGGCAAAAGTGGAATCTTGAGGGACTAGAAATAAAACATTTCAAATAAGAAATACACTGGAAGTATTAAATATAGAGATATAGAAGAAGAGATTATAGAATGTGCCCAAAATATTCTTTCACGTCCCTGGTATGGGTGTGGTGCGATATAAACACAATAACAGGAGTTAAGATGAGGCAAAAATGTGAGCCTCGTACATTGCTGGTGGGAACGTAGAATAGCTTCAGTATCATGGAAAACATGTTGGTAGTTCCTTTGAAAGATACAAACACATATTTACTATGTGGTTTAGCATTTCACTTCTACAGATGAAAGCTTAAGTCTGTACAGCAACCTGCACACATCAATGTCTATGGCAGCATTATTCACAATAACTACAATTTGAAACAATTCAAATATCAACCAATGGCTAAATGGGATATACATATATATTTCTTAATTCAATCATAACAAAGTCATATTGATATGTGCTAAAACTTGTGTGGGCCTCAAATATACCATGTTAGTGTAAGAAACAAGACACTAAAAGTTGAATAGTGTGATTAATTTAATATTAAATATGTGCAACTGACAGACCCATAAAGACGGAAAACAGATGAAAGGTTGTCAGTGAGGCCTGTGGAGAGTGATTACTCGATGGAGATTTGGTATAAACCTGCTGTAATACAAACAGGAATATAATTGTGGAGTGACAACATGTATTAAAAGAAGCAATTATTATATAATATTGTGAACGCAGTAAATGTCACTGAGTTCTAGATTTTTTTTATTTTATTTTTAAGACAAAAGAACCCAGAATAACACAGAAACAATACAGAAAATACCAAGTTATAGAGAAGATAGCAGGGAATTGGCACTGGATGCTGTGTAACATAATGTTATCTTCGTACTTGTTATAATAAAATCAATAAAGGATATACAAATTACAAAGGAGACAAAAGGGAACCATCACTGGATGCTGTATTACATAGTGTTGTCTTTGCATTTGTTAACACAAAAACAATAAAGGAAATACCAGATTACAGAGAAAATAGTAGGGGGTTACAGGTGGATGTTATATTAAATAATGTTATCTTCATCTTTATTACTCAGTTATATAGATGATGGCTCATTAAATTAACCAATTTTCTCCACTTCACCACTGTTGTTTTACCACCCTGTCAGTGATCTTCCCACTGGTAAAAACTGCACTTTTGGTTTATTTATTCCCTCATGCTCTTACTTTGGGCAGAGACTTGGCTGTAGGCTCAGGAGAGTCTTCAGAGCCTTCTTGGAGACCAGGCAAAGTGCCTGGCACACCCCAGTGGCCAGGTGGAGTGCCTGGCACACCCCGGGGGCTGAGTGGAGCCCTGGGGTCAGGGCAGAGTGCCTGGCATGCCCCCGGAGCCAAGTGGCGCTCCAGGGGTGGGGTGGGGCCAAGCGCCTGGCACACCCCGGGGGCTGAGCAAAGTGTGTGGCACACTCTGGGTGCCGAGTAGAGCTCCTGGTACACCTTGGTGGCTGGCAAAGCATGTGGCATGCTCCGGGGGCTGAGTGAAGCTCCTGGCACTCCCAGGTGAAGCACGTGGCGCACCCTGGGGGCCAAGTGGAGCTCTGGGGGCGGGTGGAGCACCTGGCACACCCCAGGGGCCGGGTGGAGCACCTGGCATGTCCTGGGGGCCGAGTGGAACTCCAGGAGCAGGGCAGAGTGTCTGGCACACCCAGGGGGCTGGGTGGAGCCCCTGGCATGACCCAGGGGTTGAGTGGAGCTCCAGGGGTGGGGCGGAGCTGTTTCCTTTCTGGGCTGTGCTTTCTCCTCTTCTGTTCTGGACCAGCACTCAGGACTTTGCTTAGCTCTGGCCATTGCAAGGGCCAGTGTGATGATAATGGAGAACCAAGACACCCACAGCGCCTTCTTTCTGTAGTTTTCGGCTTCGTGAGGCTTCAGCCTGGTGCTGCTTTCTAGCAAGCCTCGGTCCTCCAGCCCGTTGCTGAAATGGCTGCTCTCACTGATTCTCGGCTGCTGCTCCTTCTCTGGTTCATGCTCCAGAGGGCTCAGAGGGCCAGAGTTGGGGGCAGTGGTTAAGGGAGTGCACCCCTGGCAGCGGCAGGACCGTGGTGCCCTGGGAGCTGCAGCACTCATTGCCCGAGGCCAGCTGTATGGTGCTGGGCTCCAGATTCCCACAGCAGTGGCAAGCACGGTGCAGACTTGAGTCTGAAGTGGGAGGCACCCGTAGAGATGCTGGACAGATAGATGCATTGAGGCACTGAGTGGAGGGCAAGGGGAGGGCAGCCGTGGCTGGCAAGGTGTGTGAGGAGGGGCAGGGCGGGACCGGGACCCGTCTGAGTATGGCAGGGCTGGAGCAGCTGGTGGAGGAGGCTGGGGCTGTGCTGTCTACTCAGGAAAGTGCTTACCTCTGGTCGATTTGGAATGTTTCTGTGAGCAGGGGCCTCTGAGGCTGATGCTGTGAGTGCTAGAATGAGGGAGTGGGCTTGGGGTTTCTGTGCAGTGGTGGCTCCTTCCTTTTCCACCTTCTCTTCCTCTGAGTGCGCCATGGTGGTCAGCCAAGCTTTTTCTCCTGGAGAGGTCTTGTTTGCTCTTTCTGAGGGTTTCTGTTTCCTTTTCAGATCTTTCCTGGGTCTGGGGCACCAGGGCATCCATTTCTCTCCTTCTTGTCTTTCTTCTATTGCTGTATTTCAGTGTCTTATTGGCGAACCTCTGGAGGGATCTTTCTGTGCTGCTTACCTGGTCGCCATCTTACCAGATGTCCCCGAGTTCTAGATTTTAAAATGGTTAATTTAATTTTACATTAATTTCATCTAAATTGAAAAAAGTCTTTATAAAATGAAGAGTTTCTATTATAGGTCATACAAATATTAAAATATGAGAAAGGATATTACAAATAGTTTTATACCAGTCAGTACTTCTTTGATAAAATGAACACAACTGTACAAAATACAATTTATCAAAATTTAGAAAGAAATAACTATCACCGGATATGGTGGTACCTGCCTGTAATATCAGCACTTTGAGAGGCTGAGGCAGGAGAAATGTAAGTAAAAACCCAGTCAGGTCAATTTAACTTAATGAGATCATATCTTAAAATAATAGAATAATGAGGGATTGGTTTGTAGCTCAGTGTGAGGACCCTAGGTTCAACCCCAAGTACTACAAAAAGAAAAATAGAAAATGAGAAAATGAAGAACAAAGGAAAAGAACTTTTACCATTATTTTCAATATATTGTTCTTTGAGTGAAAAATGTTGACACAATGAGTAATTCAGGTCTAAATACATATATTCAGTGGTGAATTTTATCATATATTTAAGATAAACACAAATTAATGTTTTATTACAAAAAATAGTGAGGAAAAACATTCTCATTTTTATAGTAGTTTTATCATATCAAAAGTCTTCTAAGTAAATCAAGTAAAAACTAACATACTTCATGAACTTAAATGCCAAAATTCCAAACACAGTTATATCTACACAAATACATTAATTTATAAAATGTTGGGATTTCATAAATTGTGCATTAATCATATGAAATTTTAGTTGTTTTACATTGAAAAAGAATAAAAAAGAACAACATAGCAACAGTGAAATGATGAAAATCAATCTGCAGACCTCAGTTACATGTAGGAAAAATCTGACAAAATTGATGCTCGTTCAAAGTAAAACACTTAGTATAGAAAAAAAGCCATCATGTCTACATATATGATAAAATCTTGTAGTTAATTTCCTGTTCCATTGTAAAAATATCAGTAATTTCTTTCTAAGATTGAAAACAAGGCATGTATCGCTCCTCTCAGAACTTTTATGGAATGTGGTACTTTAGGTGGTGGCCAGTACAACAAGGCAGGAAGAAACTATCAGGTATTCAGTTCGGAAAGGAAGGAGCTCATAGTTTTGATACACAGATTAAATCATTTTTTGTAAAAGATCTTAGGTGACATAAGATAATTATGCAAAGTCTCTGAATATTGTCAATGTACAAAAATCAATTATAGTTTTGTAAAACAGAAAATTGGAAATTTAATTAAAGTGAAAATCGAAATTAGTGCCACTCACAGTAGCATAAAGAAACATGAAATGCTTGATTTTAATGATAATTATATATTTTCAAGACCATTACACTGCCAGCTACAAGGCATTGTAGAGAAAAACAGAAACAAACTAATTAATTGAAGTAATGCAGCATATGTAAAAGCTCAAAATTGGCTCCAAGTTGATCTGTATATTTAGTACATTGTTTTTATTACTTTTTCTTCTCAGCATCTTTCTGATACATACCATCTCCCACCAGTTGCTGAGATGAACCACCAGATGTTAAAAACTTCTCTGGGGTGTGATGTTTCTACCCACATAAAAAATTCTTTTGGTGAGGCCCAGGGTGTTTCATACAATAAGCACATTTTGGCAGGTTATTCTTGAATAATATTTCTGGTAAGCTTATATATTACATATTATTATATATTAATTATATATAAATGTACAATGCATTTAAAGATAGTCACTTTTATATTTCATGATATATACTGGCATGTATTATAATTTGCTGAAAATCTGTAATAAAGACTTTGTGGTACTAATACAAGCATAGAATTAAAGATGAATGAAACAAAGTAGAATATTGGTAGGCCACGTATATTATAATTTTTTTAATGTACCAAAAGAATTCATTGAAGATTTGAAATAAAACTTCTAATCTGGTGCCCAACACACTCTCCCTCCTTACATACAGATCACAGTGCTATTCCCTTTTCATGAGCTGGAGACGAACTTTTTGTCTTATTTATAATTAATAAAAGGTAAGAAAGATAAGAGTATTTGAGTTTCAATATCAGGTTAGCAAAGGTTTTAATTTGTGTGACATCTGACTCTTGCTGTACTGGTTTTGAAGAGGAGAGGTCCCATGTTGGGGCTGCCTTTATGGACAGACCCACTGTATAAATTGTTCAAGAGGGACCCAAGCCCATACTGAGTGAGACACTTATGCCCAGAGTAGAGCAAATCTTGGTACATTGAATTCTGACCACAGCCAGGTAAGAAAGCTTGGGAATGAATTGGAAACTGCAGAGGAGGTCCACCCCTGGGCCAGCATCTTTTTTTTTTTTTTTTTTACTTTTAATTAAAACGAAAGTGAGAAGAGTATACTTTAGGGAGTAAGGAGGTGTTTATATAAACATATTGTCTGAAGAAAGTGCATGAAACTTTTATGAAAGATGAGAAATTTCAAAGCAGAGATTTTAAAATGAAGTTGTACAGGGTCTGAGCATCTTGTCACTATACTTGAACAGCACAAGACCTTCTCCTTCAGCAGATAGGAGCATCCTCACAGCGGGACGCCCAACCTCCTGCCTCCAGATCAGGACTTGCTTTAGGTGTCTTAATGGATATCTTTAAAGACTCTGAGGAAAATAATGAGCCAAAAGCTATATCTTTACAGTGTATCCACAGAAACTATTAGATAATAAATGTGTATGTGTGGCTGAAAATTACTATTATTAAATTGTAATATTAGGTGAAATATAGATAGCATTAGACACTTTAATATAAATGCCAGTAGCTATATTTCAACCATCTGTATTAAAAATGAATTTCAATTCTTAGTTTAAGTACAAATGATAGATTCACAAATTAAAATAAACCTATAAAATCTCTAGGAGGATAATGTAGAGTAGTCGGCCTTTCTTACAGAAGATAACATTCCAAGATTCCTAGCAAATGCGTGAAACTGCAGATTGTAACATATGTATGTATATATTTATATATAACAAACTGTTGATTGTATGTGTTGCATAATATACAATACAATATATAGTATAATTGCATACATTGTTAATATATAACAAATATATGTAGTTATACATATAACTCTACATAACAAAACACAATGTATAATGATATTCCTATATATACATATGAAAAATTTTAATTTATACACTAGGCATAGTAAAATATTAACAATAATAACTACCAATAAAATAGTGCAATTATAAAATATATAGTTATATATCACTTAGAGATGAATATATGTTCTCAAAAATGCATCTTTAGGCAGTATTGCCAGTGCACCAACATCACAAACTGTACATAAAATTTGATATAGCCTAGAGCACACAGGCTACCCGAAACCACTGTCATATATGCAGTCCATTGTTAATAAAAAATGTTGTTATGCTGTGCATATGACTGTTTAATTTAGAAGTCCAAATGCCCCTGTAATCCAATCAGGTGTAAACATTATCAGTAACTACACTAAATGTAAATGAAATATATAATTTAATCAAAAAGCAGAATTTGGCACAAATATTATATATTAAAATTTCAGTATATCTTCTGTACACATCAATCAACACGATTGAAGTTTTTTAAAAATAGTGCTAATACCAAATGTTAGTAAAGATCTGGATAAATTCTGTTGCTCATACATTAATAGAGGACATGTACCAACAGGAAAAACAGTTAAGTAGTTTCTCATAAAGTCAAACACAAGTAACATATGACCTTACAATTACTGAGTTCTTCAACATTTAGCTCATAGGAATAAAAACTTACACTCACACAACTCTTTTTTTTTTAATTTTATTTTAAAGACAAAAGAATGGAGACATATGACAAAATTATACAGTATATAGAAGGGAATTAGCACTGGATGTTGTATTACATAATGTTATCTTCACATTAGTTAACACAAAAACATTAAAGAGAAGATAGTAGGGAATTTGCACTGAATGCTATATAATATAAAGTTATCTTCACTTCTGTTAATACAAAAAAGATTGAGGAAATACAGAATTATAGAAAACATAGAAGGGAATTAGCTCTGGATGCTGTCCAACATAATGTTACCTTCACCTTTGTTACTCAGTTACACAGATGATGGCCCAACTGATCATTCAATTTTTCTCCCCCCTCATCTCCGTTGCCCCACCACTCAGTCAGTCATCTTCCCTGTGATAATAACTGTACTCCTGGGTTTATCTATACCCCTGGACTCTTGCCTTGGGAAGAGATATAGCTGCCTCAGACTATACTATAACATACATGGGTGTATACAAACTGCCATGGTCGGAGGTGGAAAAGCACATATGCTCACAGCACTCACACAACTCTTACTCAGTTATGTTTACAGCAATTATATTCATAATGGCCAAAATGTGAGACAACCCAGAAATTACTCATTGGATAAATGCTTTAATGAAAAAAACCCTGTGAAACTGTGGAACATCAATGCCATGACCTAGTACTTCAAAATTAAAGAAATGAGTTGTTGCGAACAAAAATCTGGAAGTTTTTGAAAAATTTTCCAAAATACACCAATCCCAAAGGATTGCATATTATCCCATTTATACACTACACTTAAGAAGATGGTATTATTGAAGAGCATGACAGAACTGTGGTGTACAAAATGTTAAGAAGGATAGAAACTAACAGAAGAATTTCCCATCAGAAGCCTTGGAGGTCAGAATGCAAGGCACAATAATGTTTCATTGTTGAAAGAAAAGAAGTGCTATATCCTAATACGGATGTTTATTTTTATGCTACCAAAAGTTTATTCAGCTTCTTGAATCTTGCATTTCATGACCTATAAAGAGTATTTGGCCATTATTTCTTAAAACACATTTTCTGCCTCTCTCCTCTTCTTTGAGTTCCAGTTTGGTTTTTCTTTATATACTTCTAAGACATTCTATTGTCTTTTCATTTAGGAATGCTTGTAGTTGCTTGGTAAGTGTTTTTGTCGTAGCCACTCTAAAGACTTGGTGATTCTGTTTATAATTTATAATCTCAGAATTTTTATTAGTTGAATATACTTTTCATTCACTTTGCAGTATTCCTTGTTTTTAGTATGATAAATTATTTTTATTGAAGTCTGAAGTTTTGCATAGTAAGATCCTGGTTCTAAATTAAGTTTTTCTCCTTATCTGCCTTTTTCTAATTCTACCCTTGTACAGGGAGTGCATGCCACTTCACTGCAGCCTGGAGGAGTAAACCCCAGTTTCCCTTGGGCCTTCGGGAGTGGTGAGGAGGCTTCATTCCTCCAGGACATCGGTGGGAGTCTGACCTCCCCCCATGAGCTCCTCACTGATGCTGCAGTGGAGAGAGAGGGCATAGATAATGCTGGATCTGGCAGGAAAGCTCCTTGCTATGCAACCTGTACATAGAGATAAGAGAGGGTGGAATTCCAGTGTTACTACCTATTCTGCACCCACACTGGGAGGAGGAAGTATCTGATTTCAGTCCTACAGACGGAGCAATCCCTTCTCTCACAAATTGCTACAGGAACGGTGTTTTTGCTTCACGAGGCTGGAGGTCACGCTCCTTGACCTTGGTTGGAGCAGTGTGGCGGTTGGATAGTTTATCTTGAGTTGGACAAGTTATTATTTAAAACTTTTGGGCTATAGAACTGAAGGCTTTATTTTTCTTTGTCTCTGCTAAGATTTCTAAGTACCAACTTCATCATAAAATCTAGGCATGAGGCAAAAAGAAAACACCAGGAACTCACCTCCATAGCCTCCTCAGGACACAAATTAATGAACTACACAATTGGGCTTCTTTCCATTTGTATACTTTTCACAATTCATTATAGATATAAAGGCCAGAGTTTTTAGTTCTGATTACTTAAATCAATAAGGAAAAATACATCTTTTTTCAGCTGCTTAGAAACAGAAATGTGTGCTTTATATTTTTGATGGATGAAGTAATTGGAGTTTGCATAAAAATTTGATAACATTGACCCACATTGTGATCAGAACTGGCATCTCAGTCCACACTAAAGTTTAGACTAGTTGTTATATGATATTTTAATGTCATATCTGTTGAGTTTTGCCTGTAAAATAATTAATAGTTACAGTATAATAGAAAACATGTAGAGAATTCTCACTGAAAATGTAATACATGACATGCAGTAAGCTAATTTGTGACATTAAATCTGATTGATACATTGATTTTAAACAGCCTTATATTTCATCAGCTGGTTTCAAATCATTAAAGGAGACTCAGAGATTGTTTTGAGTCTGGACGTGTTATAGAGATGAATACAGTAAATAAACTTGTTCATATTGAAGCACAGGATTCTATTTTCCTAGGTTTATGACCTTGATACTATTGTTTAAACTATTCAGTTCCATTTGTTTATCAGTAAAAGAACAATAGAGATAATTTGTCATAATAGTTGCACTGCTCTTATTTCATTTTCAAAGTTCCTTAGAATCTAGTTATCATTATGTTCCGTGTTAAACCCATATATATATATTTTTTTTTTTGGGGGGTGGGATCTTTTTGAGACAGGGTCTTGCTATGCAGTTCAGGCTGGCCTTGAGCTCACTTTGTACCCTAGGCTGGCCTCGAACTTGCAGTGATCCTCCTGCCTCAGCCTCCAAAGTGCTGAGTAATTGGATTATAGACATGCAACACTCATGCCTGGCTTTAAACCCATATATTTTTTGAGACTACATTTGTTTAGTTTAATCATACAAATTTTAGAAAGAAAATCATGATGCACAAGAATTCTACCTGATTAATATAATATAATTTTGTGGACATACAATATTCCTGGTAAGAATATTATAAATTATCTTATGTTCAATACATCTTAATCAAAGAGAATCAAAGCAAACTTCATTACTTCACAGCAAAGCAGCTTCAATATGAAACTTAACAACATTAAAAATTTTACATCTGATATACACAAATAATTTCCCAGCACACTGACTGTCCTGCTGAAATTAATTATAAATTAAAAATGAAATAAGTAAAGAATAAACAAAAATAAGACTCAAATACTCTGGAGTATGAATAAATACAAGTACATTTGGAAGGTCAAGTGCCACTTCTAAGAAGTCTAACCAAAAAGGATGACTTTTGTTGTCATGGCTTTAGTTAGAAAGAAAACTACATCTAGTTTGGTGTAGCACAGCTGCAAGTTTGGTTGAAAAAAAAAAAAGACTCTAGATTTTGTGAAGATCTGGAAGATAGAGTACAATACAATTTACAATTACAACCACATAAAAGTACGGAATAAATTTTGGAGAAAGAGAACACCCACATGCGAGTTACAAACTGTTCAAATATCTGGCTGATACTTGGAGGCTCAAGGGGACAGAAAGCGACTAAATTTTGTTGAAGACCCTGAAATGAGATTTCAAACGTTGTCCCAGAGATAGCTTGAAGATGGAGCTTGTGCAAATCAAACTTCTGTTAATTGTCCCAGTGTCTTTAAGAAAAGTCCAACAAAATGCACAGTCTCTGCATTGTTAATTCCCAACATAGGCCAAAATTGTTTAACATATGAAGAGTCTGGGAAAACAGCTCACTCTAAAAAATAAGACAGTTCACACAGACCAATGTTGGGATGCTTCTTAAGAAAGAGCTTTCACACATCTACATTATCATGAAAACATTTTTGAAATGAATCAAAAGATGTGTAATGTCAGAAAGAAGTTCAAAACCTGAAGAAATATGCATATGGGAATTCTACAACTAAGAAAAAATATTAAATTAATTATTTAAAATATTATATTTTAAAATATTTAAAATATTATATAATATTTGAAATAAATATTTAAAATAAAATGTATGGGTTGCTCTTTTTATTTTATTTTATTTTTTATTTTTAAAAAAATAAAAGCACAAAAACATACTAACAGACACAACTTAGCATAAAAAATAGTACAATCAAAACTGATCTACAGACAAGGTGACATGGACTCAAAAGTGGTTGTTGCTTTACCTACTGATATCTTCGAAGTGTATGTATATGAACCCAGATACAGACATGCAAAATTGGTAAGACAATTAATCCTCTCAACAACAGACAAACACAAAAAACAAAAAAACAAAGACAAAAAAAAACCCCACCAATAGTTGCTGCTTTGCATATTGATATCTTCGAAGTGTGTGTTCAGGATAACACATACAGACATACAAGACTGATCAAAGAACCCGTCATCAATTATTCCTTAGCATTAAGTGATATAATAAAATAGTAGAACCATGTTAGCCCTCCTGCATATACATATATTCATATATACATACAAACATTTTTGTCTCCTTCTTTTCTCCTTTCCCTCGTCCCATCTGTTCTTTGTTTTTGAATAGATTTCCTTCATGTCTCTTAGTTTATATTCCTACCCTCGGGTTCTTACACCAGTGATACAATACGTTGCCTGCACATGTACCGCTGATTTATTTCACTTATGAGTATGGACTCCAGTTTTGACCACTTGCCTACAAAGTCACCAAAACTGTCTTTCTTTATAGCTGAATAATATTCCATTATATAAAAATGCCACAATTTTTTAATCCAGTCTTCTGTAGATGGACACTTGGGTTGCTTCCACATTTTAGCTATTACAAATTGTGCTGCTATAAACATGGGTGTACATATATCAGAGTGATATGATGTTTTCAGATCTTCTGGGAAAATACCCAGAGGGGGAATAGCTGCTTTGAATGGAACCTCTAGACCTAGTTTGCTGAGAAATCTCCAAACGGCTCTCCACAGTGGTTGCACCACTCTGCATTCCCACCAGCAGTGTAATAGAGTTCCTATTTCTCCACATCCTCGCCAGCATTTGTTATTGAATGACTTTTTCATACTGGCCCGTCTTACTGGGGTGAGATGAAATCTCGATCTTGTTTTTATTTGCATTTCTCGAATGACTAAGGATGTCGAACATTTTCTCATGTATTTATTTGCCATTTGTATTTCTTTGTCTGAGAATTCTGTATTCATCTCAGATGCCTATTTCTGGATTGGGTCTTTGAATTTCGACAGGTACATGTTTTTTAATTCTTTGTATGTTCTAGATAGAAGACCTTTGCCTGAGGGACAGTCAGCTAGGATTTTTTTTCCCAATTTGTGGGTTTTCTTTTTACTTTGCTGGTGATTTCTTTAGACGTACAAAAACTTTTCAGTAGAATGAGGTCCCAATTATTGATTCTTTGAAGTGTTTCCCTTGCAGTTTCATTTATGTTCATGAACTCTCTGCCTACTCCTATGTCTTCAAGATTTTTACCTACTTTCTCTTCCAATAGCTTTAGAGTTTCTGTTTTAATATTGAGGTCTGTGATCCATTTTGACCTGAGTTTGGTGCATGGTGATAGACTGGGGTCTATTTTCAGTTTTCGGCAAGAGGCAAGCCAGTTTATCCAGCACCATTTATTAAACAGGCCTTCTTTTTTCCAGTGGGTTTGGTTGACCCCTTTGTCAAATATTAGGTAGCTGAGAGGGTTTTTCGTTATGGTTGCATCTTCCAGTCTGCTCCATTGATCCTCAGGTCTGTTTTTTAGCCAGTACCAGGTTGATTTTATTACAGTAGCTTTATAGCATAATTTCAGGTCAGGAATTCTGATTCCACCTGACTTGTCCTTATTGCCCAGGATTGCTTTTGCTATTCTGGGTCTCTTCTGGTTCCAGATGAATTTGAGGCATATTTTCTCTAGATCTGTGAGGTATGCTAACGGTAGTTTAATGGGAATTGCATTGAATCTGTACAAGTTTTGGTAGTATGGCCATTTATACAATGTTAGCTCTTCCCAACCATGAGCAGGGTATGTTTTTCCATTTATTGAAATCCTCTTCAATCTCCTTTTTCAGAGTCTTGTAGTTTTCACTGAATAAATCTTTCACATTCTTTGTTAGATTGATTCCTAATTATTTCAATTTCTTGGTTGCTATTGTAAAGGGTATGGTTTCCTCAATTTCTCTCTCAGTCTGTTTGTTGTTTGTGTATAGGAATGCTATTGATTTTTCAGTGTTGACTTTGTATCCGGCTACGCTGCTGAATTTGTCAATTAATTCCAGGAGTTTTCTTGTGGAGTTTTTGGGGTCCTCCATGTATAGTATCACGTCATCTGCAAATAGTGATAGTTTGACTTCTTCCTTTCCTATCCTTATTCCTTTTATTTCTCTCTCTTGTCTGATTGCTCTGGCTAGTGCTTCCAGAACTATGT
>PVLD010022696.1:0-28825 GCA_004027595.1 Dinomys branickii
TTTTTGTGTTTTTTCTGTTGTTGAGAGGATTAACTGTCTGACTGAATTTGCATGTCTGTATATGGGTTCATACATTTACAATTCGAAGATATCAATGGATAAAGCAATAACCACTGTTGAGACCATATCACCTTGTCTATAGATTAGTTGTGATTGTACTATTTTTTATGATAATTGGTGTCTGTTTGTCAATATGTTTTTGTACTTTTATGTTTCTAAAATAAAAAGAATAAATAAAGATTTGAGATCTCCAGCAAAAGAACAGAATGTTAAAAGCTGCTAGAGAAGAGACACTGATCACCTATACAGGATGGCTCATCAGAATCACAGCAGTCTTCTTAACACCAACCATGCAACTGAGAAGAGCGTGGAGTGATGTATTACAGGTTCTGAGACAAAACAGCCTGCAGCCCAGACTGATGTATCCTGCAAAACTATCCTTCAAATTCAATGGAGAAGTAAAATATTTCCATGGAAAAGAACAACTGAAAAATTTCATGAGTGCCAAATCAACATTCCAAAAAGTACTAAAAGATATTCTAGACAGAGAAAAAATAGACCACAATCTAAAGAACAGCAGTAGAAAGGAAGCCTCAAGCAAAGCAAGCAATTAAACAGATAGCAAAAGTAGGAAACCAACAGCAAGCAAATAGAATAACAAGGAAAAGCCAACATATATCAGTTATAACCATTAATATAAATGGCCTCAATTCACCAGTCAAAAGAAAGAGACTGGCAGAGTAGATTAAGAAACAAAATGCCAAAATATGTTGTATAGAGAAAACACACTTTACTGAAAAGGAAATCCACAGATGGAAAGTCAAAGGATGGAAAACATTTCTCCACGCAACAGGTTCCCAGAAAAAATCAGGGTTAGCTATTATGTTTGCAGACAATGTAAACTTCAAACTGAAAACAATCAAAAGAGATAAAGAAGATCACTACATACTAGTTAGGGGAAAACTGCAAGAGGAAGAGATAACAATCCTAAATATGTATGCATCAAATATTGGAGCGCCAAACTATATAAGTCAAATCTTAACACACATGAAAAACCAAATAATAACACTATTGTGATAGGTGACCTAAACACCCCTTTAACGCAAAGAGACAGGTCAACTAGACAAAAAATAAGCAAAGAAATAACAGAGCTGAAACAAATCTACAAACAAATGGGCTTAGTAGATGTATACAGAGTGTTCCACCCCACAACATCAGAATACACATTTTTCTCAGCTGCACATAGGACTTTCTCTAAAATAGACTATATTGTAACCTATAGTGCATACCTACCTAAATGCAAAAGAATTGAAATTATCCCATACATATTATCTGACCACAGTGCAATGAAATTGGAAATTAATGACAAAGGGAACTCCCAAAATTCCATAAACACTTGGAAATTAGACAACAACCTCCTGAACAACCAATGGGTCACAGAAGAAATTTTAAAATGTCTACAAACAAATGAAAATGCAAATACAACCTACCAGAATTTCTGAGATGCATTTAAAGCAGTTCTCAGAGAGAAATTTATAGTGATTAACTCACACATAAGTAGAACAGAGAGAGAACAAATAAATAGCCTAATGCTGTACCTCGAACTTTTAGAAAAAGAAGAATAAGCCAAGCCCAAAGCCCAAAGAAAGCAGGAGATTATAAAGATGAGGGCAGAAATTAATGCAATTGAAATGAAAGAAACCCTACAAAAATAAATGAACCAAAGAGTTGCTTCTTTGAAAGAATAAATAAAACTGATAAATCCCTGGCCAGCCTTATCAGCAAAAGAAAGGAAACAACTCAAACTCATGCAATAAGGGAAGAAAATTACGAAATCACTACAGATCCTACAGATGTTCAAAATACCGTTAATATCTACTTTGAAAATCTTTACTCCCATATGATAGAAAACTCGGAAGAAATGAACATATTCCTAGATACATACAAATTACCAAACCTGAAAAAGAAAGATATAAAAATCCTGAACAACCCAGTATCAATTAATGGATTGAAAACATGATTAAAACTTACCAACAAAGAAAAGCCCAGGCCCTGATGGATTCACAGCAGAATTTCACAAGAAATTCAGAGATTTAATGCCAACACTCCTCAAACTCTTCAATGAAATTGAAAACGAAGTAATTCTCCCTAACTCATTTCTGGAGGCAAGTGTTATGCTGATACCAAAACCTGAGGAAGACCCAACCAAGAAAGAGAACTACAGACCAGTCTCCTTAATGAACACAGTTGCAAAGATACTTAATAAAATACTAGCAAACCGAATGCAGCAAATCATCAAGAAAATCATACACCATGACCAAGTAGGATTCATTCCAGAAAAGCAGGGATGGTTCAATATTTGCAAATTAATTAATGTTATATACCATATCAATAGAGCCAAAGACAAAAACCATATGATCATCTCAATAGATGCAGAAAAAGCTTTTGACAAAGTCCAACATGCATTCATGGTAAAAATTCTACAGAAAATAGAAATACATGGACTTTACCTCAACATGACCAAAGCCATCAATGAAAATCCAATAGCCAACATCATACTAAATGGACAAAAGCTGAAAGCTTTTACTTTAAAATCAGGAATAAGACAAGGATGTCCACTGTCACCACTCCTGTTCAATATACTTCTGGAAGCATTAGCCAGAGCAATTAGACAAGAGAGAGAAATAAAAGGAATAAGGATAGGAAAAGAAGAAGTAAAACTATCACTACTTGCAAATGACATGATACTTTACATGGAAGACTCCAAAAACTCCAGAAGAAGACTTCTTGAATTAATTGACAAATTCATCAGTGTAGCTGGATACAAAGTCAGCACACAAAAATCAATAGCATTCCTGTACATGAGCAACAAACAGAGAGAAATTAAGGAAATCACACCTTTCACAATAGCATGCAAGAAATTGAAATATTTAGGAATCAATCTAACAAAAGAAGTAAAAGATCTATTCAGTGAAAACTACAGTACTCTGAACAAAGAGACCAAAGAGGACTTCAGTGAATGGAAAACTATTCCTTGCTCATGGATAGAAAGAACCAACATTGTGAAAATGGCCATACTACCAAAATTGTTGTACAGATTCAATGCAATTCCCATTAAAATAACATTAGCATATCTCACAGATCTACAGAAAACATTCCTTAAATTCACCTGGAACCAGAAGAGACCCAGAATAGCAAAAGCAATCCTGGGCAACAAAGACAAGTCAGGTGGAATCACAATTCCTGACCTGAAATTATACTACAAAGCTACTGTAATAAAATCAACCTGGTAAAAACAGGCCTGAGGATCAATAGAACAGACTGGAAGATACAGCCACAACCACAAACACACTCAGCCACCTAATATTTGAGAAAGGGGCCAAATAAGCTCACTGGAAGAACGATAGCCTCTTTAATAAATGGTGGTGGAAAAATTGGCTTGCCACTTGCCAAAGACTGAAAATAGACCCAAGTCTACAACCATGCACAAAATTCAAGTCAAAACAGATCACAAATCTCAATATTAAAACAGAGACTCTAAATCTATTGGAAGTGAAAGTAGGTAAAAATCTTGAAGACTTAGGAGTAGGCAGAGTGTTCATGAACAAAAACCAAACTGCAAGGGAAATACTTCAAAGAATCAACAACTGGGACCTCATCTTACTGAAAAGTTTTTGCACATCTAAAGAAATCACCAGCAAAGTAAAAAGAAAACACATAAATTGGGAAAAATTCTTAGCTGGCAGTCTCTTGGACAAAGGTCTTCTCTCTATAACATACAAAGAATTAAAAAATATGAGCCCCTCCAAATTCACAGACCCAATTCTAAAATGGGCATCTGAAATGAATACACACTTCTCAGATAAAGAAATAAAAATGGCAAATAAATACATGAGAAAATGTTCAACATCATTAGTCATTCAATAAATGCAAATTAAAACAACACTGAGATTTCATCTCACCCCAGTAAGAATGGCTACCATTAAGAAATCAACCAATAACCAGTGCGGACAAGGCTATGGAGAAATAGGAAGTCTTCTCCACTGCTGGTGGAAATGCAGACTGGTGAAACCACTGTGGAAGTTGGTTTGGAGATTTCTCAGCGAACCAGGTCTAGAGGTCCCATTCAACCCAACTATTCCCCTTTTGCGTATTTTCCCAGAAGATCTGAAAACATCGTATCACTGTGATATATGTGCACCCATGTTTATAGCAGCACAATTTGTAATAGCTAAATTGTGGAAGCAACCCAAATCTCCTTCTACTGAGGATTGGATAAAAAAAATTGTGACTTTTTATATATGGAATATTATTCAGCAATAAAGAAAGACAAACTTGAGGCTTTCATAGGTAAATGGTCATAACTAGAGACCATAATCAAAAGTGAAACAAATCAGATATGCATGTGTAAGCAACATATGTTATCACTAATGTAAGAACATGAAAGTGTGAATATAAATTAGGAGGTATGACAAACATTGTGAAATGAAAGGATACTGCTCAAAGTAAAGAGCAACTGGGATGAGGGAAAAGAGAAAAGGAAGAAAGAGATAATTATGTATGTATGTATATGCAGAATAGCTAACATAGTTGTACTACTGACTTCTGTCACTTTATTGTAAAGAACAGTTAATGATTAGTTGTTTGACCAATCTTGCATGTCTGTATTTGTTTTCCTAAGTATACATTTTGAAGTTATCCATATGTAATACAACAACCATTGTAAATTCCCTGTCACCTTCTCTATAATTCAGTTTTGCTCGTACTATTCTTGTGCTACTTTGTAAATGGCTATTTGTTAATATGTTTTCATTCTTTTATTTTTAAAATTAAAAAAACAAATAAACCATTACAATTATGCTGAAAAAAAAGAAAAACAACAAAAGGAATTACAGTGATCTTTCTATTAAGAAGATTGTTATGGTTTGTGTCTGGATGTCCTCCCAAAGCCTCACACATTCATGGGGTGGGCTTCTAGAGTCTATGGTCCATTCATGGTCCAATGTTGGGATTATGGGTATGAGTGCTATACCCACCCTGGGACAGGAGCCTCTATACAGGAGAAGGGAGGGGAAGAGACTTCCTCTTTCACTCCCCCTTCCCGCATTTGTTTTTGCTGCATTTCCTACCTTCCACTGCCATGAACTCTTGCCCTCTGCCATGTGCCATTCTACCTTGGAGCCAGCCAAGTATGGGCTTAAACTTTCACAAACTGTGAGCTAAATAAACCTTTCCTTCCTTAATTTGGGCATTGGGTATTTTGTCTCAGCAATGAGAGAAAAGTAACCAAGACAAAGCTGATGAATCAGAACCACCGATTACTTACCTCAAGACACTTTTATGAGACAAATAAAGCCTACTTTCTTTATGTTAAGACTAGTTTGTTTTCTGCCACTTGAAGTCAAATGCACCACCAAAAGATACAGAGAGGTCTTCCATAAACTGTGGAATATGTCCAAGCACAGGCAGGAGTCTCTTTTGTCTCAGGAGTGACAGAGATAGTAGAATTAGTAGACAACCACTTTAAAGTAGGTAAGAGAAACATATTCAAGGTTTAGAACAAATATGAAAATGATAACAGAAGAAATCAATGAATAAATAAAAAGAGATTTTCTATAACAAAAAATACGTTGAAAATTTTACAACAAGGAAATAATGACAGATTGAACATCACAGGAGAAAAAAATCAGTGTGATTGAAAATGGTGATAAGATCTACACCAACTTCAGCATAAATAAAGAGAGTAAGAAATTGACAGAGCCATGATAACAGTAATAGTAAGGAGTCTACTGCAGCTAGAGGTGGAAAGAAAGGAGATTAAAGGCAGACAAAAATTTTTAAAGAAATAATGGATAAAATTATACTCAAATATGATTTTTAAATCCACAAACATATGCTGTCAAAAAGTTCAAGCACAAACCAAAATAAAAACAAAGAAAACCTTACCAAAACACATCATGATCAAATTGCTACAAACTAAAGATAAAGAGGAAAATCTTAAAAGAAGCCACAGTTAAAAATGACACATTGCACTTACAGAGGCAGAGATAAGAATGACTGCAATTTCATAGCACAAAAAGTGGAAGATAAAATACAATAAAGCATCATTAAAGTGCTGAAACAGAAAACTGTCATTTTATGTCCAGTGAAAATATCTTTCAAAAGTGAAGAGTAATTTACAATGTTTTCAGATAAGCAAAAACTCAAAGTTTAGTGGTGAGATGTCTAAAGAAATGTGAAGGGAACTTCTCTGGACCAAAAGAAAATGATGTGGAGATTTGGATCTACTCAGAAGAATTCAGAACAGTTTCAATGATAGCTACCTATATGAAGTGGAAAAAGCTTTTCCTTGTGTTTTAATTTTTTGAAAGGAAATTGTTTTTAAAAATAAGAACAGTGTATCATACATTTTATGGCATGCATTATAACAATAATACAAAACCTGGGATAAACAGAATCTTTTGAAAGTTTCTTACATTGTGAGTGGAAAGAATAGAAATTATACACAATGGATATTTTAATAAGATTACTAGAGTGACTATATTCATATCAGACAAAGTAGATTTTAAGAGTTTAAGTCCTTGTAATAAAGAAGGACATTTTATCATAACAAAATTTCCCTCTATCCAGTCCTAATAATCCTAAATGTACAGACAGGGAGTAACAGTGTCAAAACACATGAAATAAAAATGTATAGAACTGAAAAACAAAATTGACAATTTCCACTTACAGCTGACAATTTCAGATTCTTCTTGTAATAGTTGATGAAGTAAACACTATAAATAGAGTTATAGAAACCTTAAAGGAATGCCTCCAAATTGACACCTATAACGCAAGTGTTATGCTTGATACATTGTGTCAACTTGGGAAGTCCAGAGGTTTGGCTGAGTGACTCAGCAGGAAGCCAGGGTGCTTGCTTTGTATACATCCTGAGCCCGTGGAAGAAAAAGGCATGGAAAATATGTGAGTGCTACCCGCCCCCTGGGTGGGAGTAGCCTGTTTACAATGTAAGGGAAGAGGCTGCTTGCCACCATTCCTCCCTCTTGCTGCTTGTTTTTGCTGTGTTCTGCTGCCATGAACGTTTGCCCTCTGCCATGTGCCACTCTGCCTCAGAACCAGCCAAGTATGGACTGAAACCTCCACAAACTGTAAGCTAAATAAACCTTTCCTTCCTTCATTTTGGGTGTTGGATATTTTGTCTCAGCAACAAAAGAAGAGTAACCAAGACAGCAAGTAACCAAACAGCAGAATTTAGATAAATTTTCCCCTATTGCTGGTGGCAGATTCAGATTCCAAAGTCTTGGACATGCTGGTCAAGCGGTCTGTCTCAGAGCTGCACCTCAACCAGTAGATACTATATTGATCATAAACACCCATACATTTCAAAACTGAAATCATACAGTCCTGTTTTACTGATCATAACAATGAAACTAAAATTCACAAACAGAAAGATATCAAGGAAATCCTATGTGTCTGGGGAAATTTTTCAAAATAACCTGTATTTCAAAGAAAAATTGGCAAAGACAATTACAAAATATTTCAAAATAAATGAAACACAAGATATCCAAATTTATGTGATGCAAATAAAGCAGTACTTGGAGGAAATTTTATGGCATTATATGCTCACATTACAAACTCTCTAAATGTCTAAAATCAGTTATCTCATCTTCTACCTTAAGAAATAAGAAAACTAAAAACTAAAACTCAAAAATACAAAAAGTAATAAAAAGGGTAAATCAATAAAATGAAAAGCAAACAAAGAATGAAGAAAAATCAATAAAACCATACAGTGGTTGTTTAAAAGATCAATACTAATGATGAAACTCTCACTAGACAAAAAGCTAGAAAAAAAAAAAAGTATCAAAAATAAAATTGGATGCCCCTGAATACTCTCTGGACCTTAAACAGTCAGCAGTAGAATATAAACAAATTTGACAATCTGGATGAAATGGACAAATTAATCCAATGATTAAACCTGGAGCAAGAATATTTCTAAACCTAACACAATATAAAGGCAAAATCAAAAAAATTGCATATCACTTAAAGCCATTAAGTTTCAATTAAGAACATTTGGGAAATGGGGGACTCCAGATTCAGAGAGCACCAAACCTTTAGAAAATAAATAACACCAGTCTTACACACACACACACTTTCAAAACATGGAAGAGTGGGAATACATCTCAATCCATTGCTTGAGACCAGCATTACCCTGTCACTAGAAAACTGAGATGCGATAATTCTCAATAAAACTGAATGTAGCAACCACTAGAAAGGATGACCCAACATCAATGAATGAGAGCTGCATTATGAATGTACTGTCGATATCACATTCCAAAATCAATAAAAATAATTCACTATATAAACATGATAATGGAGGGGAATGTAAGCAGAGGAGAAAAAACAACTCAGTATATGCAAAAAAGACACAAAGAGTTTGAATGTTTAAAACTGGGGCGAGGGGAGGTGGACCATGCAAACAGACTCGGAGTGGTTATGCGAAGGTCAGACCAATTAGACCGTGAGCCAAAAATCTGTTTCATTAGAGATAATACAGAGTACTTCATAGGGATAAAAGAGTTAACCCACTGGGAAGACATAATTCTTGCAATTATTTATGAACCTAACCACAGAGCTCCAAAATATAAAGAAAACTGACCAAATTAAAGAGAGAAATAGACAATTCTACCATAGTATATAAGGACTTTAATACTCCACTGTCAACAATAGACAGAACAAATAGGCAAAATTTCAACAATGAAACAGGATTCGAAAATCTCCAGCTACACTGGTTACATTAAATAAGGATGGAGCTATTGGCCTCAGACTAACTCACTATTCTGAGTTCCAATACTTAGTAAGGTAAATAAACTAAAACCTAGTTTAAGAGCCAAGTTTCCTCCCGTTTCAAACAGCTAAGTTTCAGGCACTAACAGGCAGCCAACTGATCAGCTGATACCCAAACATCTCATCATACCATCGGAATAAGGCAGATGTCCTACAGTCAATTAAGTGATTTCTAATTACTTTTAAACAGAAATATCCATGACATGGGCCAAAAAGAAAAGGAAGCTTCAAGCTCTGAAAGGAATTGGAAGCCAAGATGTCCTTAAGGAGAAAAGAGAAATGATAAATAATACTATCACTGATTTCTTCCCTCTGTTTCTTCCCAGTGCTGCCAGATCTATGTGTTCTTGTGCTTTTTCTCCTCACAGATATCTAAAAGATCATAATGGATGAGAAGGGTGAGACAGGAGCAACCCTAGGAAACTGCTGGTGTGACCCCCACTTAGTCTTTCACAGCAGCTTCACTAATCTCACATGGTCAGGCCAGATCACACAGGAGTTTGGGAGCAGAGCTCAAACTGATAACCATCACCAAGATGGTTACTAGAGTGCTCCCTGTGGTGGGTTCAGTTGTGTCCTCACAAAATATTGATCCCCTAGGCCCCAGTACCTGTGGAAGGGATATTACTTGAACATGTTTTTTTGCAGATGATCAAGCTAAGAAAAGGTCTTATGGGTGAGCCCTAATCAAATATGACTGTTGTCCTTGGAAATTCAGACACAGACAGACATGTGCACAGGGAGAACATTATAAAGAAGAAGCCAGAGATCAGGACGATGAGTCTACAAGCTAAAGGATGCTGAAGATTGCCAGCAAAACTGACAGAAGTAGGAAAAATGGGAACACAGCCCTCAAAAGGAACCAGCACTGCAGACATCTTGTTTTGGACTTCCAACCTCCAGAGCTGTGAAACAATCCATTTCTGTTCTTTAACCCATGCATTGTAGGGTGGTTTGTCACAAACATCCTAGCAGATGAACACACCATCTGGAGTAGGCACTGGGTCAAGGCTTCGGGGATGCAGCACCTTAGCTATGTCTTCCTTAGGAAGTGTGTAAACTGACTCTTGGCTTCGCCACTGCAAGGACAAAGGAAACAATTTTCAGATCCTCTTTTCTCTCACTGCTTCTAAGTGTGCCGGCCCCCTCCCGAGCCTCATCCCTAGAAGCAGACACTGTTCAGAGAGTGGTGCAGACTTCAAGGATTTATTTGCTAAAGTTTGGAGTCAGACAGGCCTGAATCCTCACACTTGCTTCCGTAGTTCCGCCATGCGACTGTGAAGAGATAAGGGAAACCCCCTCCACCTCAATTTCCACACTGTGAAGCCTGCATTGTGCATCTGTGCCGAGGATACACAGCGCATTACCACACACAGCTAGTGCCCACTAAGCATTTGCTCTGCAAGTGCCTCATGGTAGCAGCTACACTGCTGTATCACTCTGGTTCCTTCACTTTTCCCTTATTTCCCCTACCCGAGGGCATGGCTCAGTATTCCAGGTTTAGCATCTATTTGGGGCACTTCTATTTGGAAAATCCCTCCTCCTATTCTTCTGATTTTGAATTGGCCTTCCACAGTGATCCTCCCTACTTGATCCTTGCTTACTTTGACTTCCATAATGCAGCCCCAAACCTCTTTAAAACCTCCTTAAACTCAGGTCTATACAGGGTCTCTCTTTGGAAGTTCTCAGGGAGGGATGCCAGTCATACGGCTGTACCACCCAAAGTTATAGCAAAGCCTCCTCACCACAGAAAGTGTGGTTAAGAAGGTTACATGAGTGTTTCCTGTGTAGATAGGCCCACACAATGGAGAGATAAATAGGGACACAGCCTGGTAGCAAATGGAATACATAATCAATTTCACTATTCCATCTAAGGTTCAGAACTTCTGATTCTGGTCAGAACAAAGCAAGACTTAGATCAAAGTGTTTCAGTTGTCATGCTTTGGCAGGCACAATGCAGACATGTAACTGTGTGGCTGGCGTACTTTGATGAGTTGAAGCCTGCCTCCCTGGAACACACTAGGGGCCTTGTCAGAACAGATTACCAACTGACTTCCACAGACCAGGACTGTGTGAGTCACCTTGGGGAAATCAAGACCCCAGCTGCTGAGAAGAACAATTTCAAAGCTGAGAGTTTGCTGGAGACAATTCTGTACACAGTAGAGGGAATTTCTGCTGGCTTCAGCTCAGCCTGGGCAGAGCAGCAAACTTAGTGCTTTGTGCATGCTTGACTGCAAAAGCAGTTCGCAGTTGGAGGAGATTCTGCCTTCCAGGGCACATTTAGGAATGTGGGCAATCATGTTTCCTTGACACTACTCAAGGAGGAAGTACTACTGGCACCTAGTGTGCACAGCCCAGAGATGCTGCTAAACAATGCACAGAATAGCCCTGCGGAACCAGAAATAATCTAGCCAACAGTGTCAGCAGGGGCTCAGTTGACAAATTCTGCCCAACAAGAAGGACCAGGAAGATTTTCTCTTGGCTGGCATGAGCGCAGTGGTCCTCATTTCCCATAACCTGGCTCCAATCTGACTGACCAGCCTCCTCACAGAGGGCAACTGGGTAAGACAATGTACTCCTAGATTTCTAACTTGAGCTGCACCTCTGAGCATCTCTGCCAAGATACTTCGCTCTCTATGCTTTCCTTTTCCTCATCTATAAGACGGGGGCAGGCAATAAAACTTGTTTTGAGCAGTTTTTTTTGTTTTGTTTTGTTTTCAAAATAAAAGAACGAAAACATATTAACACACATATATTTACAAAGAACACAAAAAAATACAAGCAATACTGAAATTCAGACAAGGTGATAGGAAATTAACAATGGTTGTTGTATTATATATTGATTTCTTCAAAATGGTTACTCAAGAAAACAAATATAGACATATAAGATTGATCAAATAATTAATCATTAGCTATTCCTTTCAATAAAGCCATAGAAGTCAGTAGTACAACTATGTTAACTATCCTCTATATATACATACATACATAATTTCCCCTTCTTTCTTTTCTCTTTTCCCTCATCCCAGTTGCTCTTTACTTTTGAGCAGTTTCCTTTCATTTCACAATGTCTATCATACCTCCTCATTTTATTCACTCCTTCAGGTTCTTACACTAGTGAATCAATACATTGCTTACCACTGAGGGTCTGGTTCATTTCACTTATGACTATGATCTCTAGTTGCAACCATTTACCTATAAAAACCTAGAGTTTATCTTTCTTTGTAGCTGAGTAATATTCCATTAAATAAGGATACCACAATTTTTTTATTCATTCCTGAATGAATGGACATTTGAGTTGCTTCCATGATTTAGCTATCACAAATTGTGCTGCTATAAACATGGGTGCACATATATCACTGTGATATGATGTTTTCAGTTCTTCTGGGAAAATACCCAAAGGAGAATGGCTGGGTTGAATGGGGCCTCTAGACCTAGTTTGCTAAGGAATCTCCAAACTGATTTCCACAGTGGTCTCGCCAGTCTGCATTCCCACCAGCAGTGACGAAGAGGTCCTTTTTTTCCACAGCCTTGCCAGCATTTGTTATTGTTTGCACAGTTATTTAAGGACTAAAGAACTACAAGAAATTAATCCACATGAAGGGTTTTATTAAGTACCTAGCACTTAAGTAATAGTAATGGTGATTTTTTAAACATTGCTTTATTTTAGGTATCATGTCTAAGGATACTCTTCATGTTTGCCATTTTCCCGGTTGAAAGTCCTTTTCCTTCCCACCATGCCACCTGTGATCATTCTTTTATTCCTTCAAAGTTCATTTCTAATGTTATTCCCTCTAAGAAATCTTCCCAGACCTACATATAGGACTACTCCAGCATGACACCTCTAAAACGTTTCATTTTCCCATGTGTCTACCCTGATTATCTAAGCTACCAGCTCCTAAATGGCAGAGAATGCACCCTACCACTTGTGTGCTCTCACTCAGGCTATGATGAATATTTTTAAAATTAAGCCTCAATCTGTCTTTGTGATAGTTGTCATTATTTTTGATGTTCTCTACCAGCCTGAGAATACTTCTGTACTACTTTGACTTGCTACATTAATAAGGATCGCATGTCAAGGTGAATCTTCCAGAGCATAGATCTCCCAGGAGTTGACTGTGAGTCCAAAGATCTGTAACACTTGCCATGAGATAGTATTGGAAGGACAGAGTCATAATGCAGATAATCTGGTGCATAGGAATAAAGACCCCCACCCTCATGCATGCTCAAGGAACAGAAATTATTCCACGTAATTCCCTGGAATTATATGGTCCTTTTACATGAGCATCTTTTTGGTACCACAAAACAACCCCATAAGGAACGTACCAAAATTGTCCCTGTCATTATAATTATTGGGCCAATATCACACAGTAAGAATGGGCTCCTATCTGACCCAATCTTCACTTCGAATCATTCTGATATATTATCTCTCAAACAATAATGACAATTGGCACTGTGAAAAGTACAAAAATCTGGTGACAATTACATAAATTCTTTAAAGCCACAATAGTAGTTATAAATGCTATTGAATAGTTTTACAATAATTTTGTTTTACTAATAACAGAAACTTTTCTTCCAATAAAAGTTTAAAAGCTATTCTACTTTGTAGAACTCATAACAAAATCGTTCTAGGTTGCAGAAGGGCTCTAAGACTCTGCCCCTCACCTCTCAGGATGCCCTTAAAATTGTTCCAATGAACCTGCTGATTCCACTTTTCCATCCTTCAGAGGTGAAAATGAATCTAGACCTAGAAATGAAAAACAATTTGCTAACACTCATACAATTCAACAATGTCAAGGCCAGAAAGTCTAGGTTTTCTGACCCTGAATCCAGACGTTTTTACAGTATTGTGATGCCTCATGTGACATCTAGGCTTTCTTGCCAAGAAGCACAGAAATATCAAATGAAGAATCCAGAAGGACGACTCTAGTTCATCTGGTCTAAGATGCCATCACATACTAGATGCATCCCAGTTGGAGCTGTTAAAAACTGTGGATCTCAAAATCAAGGACGTGTGGTATATGCGTCAAAAAGCATTAGTCCCTCTGATTATTGGTAGAAGACATTTCTCTTGATCTCTCATTTTATCTTTTGGGTCTCTAAGATATGACTTTTAATCTTTATTTGGAGTATCTGTTTCTCTGACTACCAGTGGATGATACTTCTGTTTGTCTCCTCTTTTGCTGTTCAGTGCTCTAGGACATCAATTCGACGCTTTTGCAATAAAGTTTCTTTTTATCTGGCTAAAGTTATGGAAACTCTAGCTAGAAAAATGTATACGTGAGCCAAGAATGCTTTAGATAAAGTCTGACAGCCCCATGAGGCCATTCCACAAAACCCATAAATTTTATGTGTTCTGTATTAATCATAATTCTCATTTCTGGTATTCAAGTTTTTCCTACTTGCAACATTTTGTTCCTATAGAAAGAACAAAAAAAATGCACCCATTTTGCAAACACAAAGTAAACTTTGTGCTAATTTTGGGTAGAAGGGCAAAGAAGATATTATTACCTTAACAAGCTAACAATTTCCAAATCTCTATTAACATCTTAGAAAGCAGAGGTCTCCTAATAAAAAGTTCTTAAATTTTCAAAATAAGAAATCCTAGAAAGTGAAAGTAAAACACAAGTGAAGTTATGTTGGGTCTTAGTGCTTCACCACTCAGAAAAGAATTATTTTCCCTGACCTTTAGCCAACAGCCACTTGAATGTACCATACATCCCACTAAAGGAAAATAACAACTGTAAAAGAGTCAAAAGTTTTTGTTATTATATTGTTAGTATTAATATTGATGTTGTTTTAAAACTATAAAGCCTTTGGCAAGGGGTTTTGGAGATTTTCTTTGGTTTACTGTTAGCTCTAAAGCAGAAAACCATCCAAAGTGGGCCACAAATTGAAGAATTCTGAATCTAGGTCAATGTCCCAACTAGCTTTGGCTGGGGCTAGGTTAATTACTCAAGAACAAACACACATTAGTGTAGCAATTACTTTTATTCTTGAAGAAAACAGGTTTGTCGCCAATGTTAGAATAATTTTTCAAACCAGTGAAACTTGGCCTTTATTCTTTTTAAGAAGTGTTTCTTTGGTCTGACTATTTATTGAGTGACCAGTTTGTCTTGATTTGTGTAATACTTTTCTGTTTTTAATGAGAAATCTTATGTCCTAGGAAATGCTTCAGTTTTGCAGACCTTGGAACTGTTGGTCACCTTATCATGCAAACAACACACTTACCTTTTTCTGGGATTTTTTAAAAAAACTTTCTGGATTGGCTAAGAATGATTCTTCCTAAATACTCGGTAAAAGATGACACCATGAAAAATGCATCTTTCCCAACCCCTTTAGATCACCTTTGAAAAAAAGAGTCCAAAAATCAGGGATGAGGAAGAACAGAAATTTTAGTTTATATCACACAACATGTGTTATTATATTACAAACATACTTTCTACATCTTCATAGTACCTTGTTCATTTTTATTAGTGCATGTTCACAGTGCATAATGTTACAATCTTCATGGAGTTGGTACATGTACATAATTTATCTTAATTCTTCTTTTATCCCCTATTTCTCCATCCCTCTCTACTCCTCCCAACACTTGGTGCCCTTCCCATTTTCAAATCTCTATTTTCAGTTTTTCTTCAGATCTTTTTTCCACTCCCCCTTCCCTCCATCTCTTCTCTCTCCTGCTCTTAAAAGTCATACTTGCTATCCCCAATAAGGCATACTCTAATAAACTGCTGCACTGGCCATGCTGCACTGGGAAGATGAAAGAATGAACACTTCCTGAGCCCAGTTTAGTGTACTTCTGTGAGAAAGTAGACAAGTGAATCATAAATTCCTGATTTCTCTCAACTTCATTTGTTGAAGCACTATGTCACATTGTGGTACAGTTTCCCACCTTCTAGAATTTGTCATGTGGGCACCTGATGATATATTGTGGTCTTCTATCTCCTGTATTTCCTGAAACTGTAGGTATATTTAGTGATTTGATATTATTCAAATTAATTTGTTGCCAGTTTTTTGATAGGGTGATGGTCCATCAGAAGGTACATAGTGTTAGACTACCTCTGTCTACATTGTTAGTTCTGTACTTTTTTGTAGGGCACAGTTGACATCTTTTGGGTTTTCCTGATGTTGTAGTAGGTCTTTGTGTTGCTGCACCTGCCTGTTCACCTGTCAGCTCACCAGTGTGCTCCATAATTTTTTTGTGTAATTTGCAGTGCAGAAACATTTTGGTTTTCCTCTGCTGTAAATGCTCTCTTGTGAGTTCTGTGATATTTTGTGCTTGTTATTTTCTTTATAAACTGTCAAACTATTTATGGCACACATGCTTACAATCAAGCGAAGCACAATCATTGGCCAATGCTTTGTGTTTCAAGTGACGTCATAATTGCTGCATAACTCATCAACAACATCAACTCTGTCTTTGGTTTTGTTGTAGAAAGTTTCTGTCTCTGGCTTCTGTTTGGTCAAGGTTTTCCTATCAATGTTTTCATCATAGTAAAATGTTGACATCAGCAGTAGCAGTTTTACTTTGTCATGCACAAGACCAATGTTATATCTTTCTGAAACCCAAAGATTACATTATATAATTCTCTGTTTTGAAATTGCAACATTGGAATTTCTGCTTTGTTTCTGCGTACAGTTCCTGTGCTAGTCGACTTATGCTCTGTTAGCAAATGTAACATCAATTAGAAGCTGGTAAACCAATTGTCGGATGTCACTTTCTGACTCGTTTGGGAGATGGAAGCAACAAGTCTGTTTACAACATAATCTTATTACTACGCAAATAAGGGTCTGATATTTAAATTCCAAGATACATGTGTAAATTGACAGAGTAATTCTTCACACTTACAATAGCATAAATTTTTATGCCATATTTTGTCCCATGATTTATTTACATAAGTCTTTACATTCCTGAGACCACCATGAGAAATCAGTAGTAAGTACAGCAGACCTATGAATGCTTTATATTTCAGCCTCTGTGTATTTCACTTATCTGGTAGCATTTCATCTGATACAGTTTCCAACATTGAATGGCAGCGCTGGCATTCTGTCCAATACCTTTCAGCCTTGCCAAGACCCTCACTATATTTTTGGCCTAGTTCTAACATTGGATTGTTCCATTTGCTTGTGCGGCTATTTTGCAGTATTTTGACTAGTCAGATATTTATTACATTCCTGTCTCCTTGGTCATCTGAATAAAAGAGGTCTGCATTCCCTGTGTCTGCATCAGTCCACTCTTGCTGTATTTCACTGTCACAGAGACTTTAGCTCACATGGGCAACCTTAAAGTCATCACCATGGTCATCACCATCATCGTCACCAGCATCATCTACTCGACCACTCTTCTGGTATGACAGCATGTATTTTACCATCGTGGGTCACCTTCATCATCCATGCACAAGTAATCTTGTGATTCACTTTTGACCTCCCAAACTTGCAAATCTGGTTTTTCATGTGCCATTATACTGAACTGTACACACCAGAAAAAATCAAAAGAAAACTTTTTAAAAAACAAATCCTGGAGTGGTGTGGGTCTACTGGACCCTCTAAGACAGTTGAGGAAAGATGCATAAAACCAGTTTGGTGGCACATAAAGGTGGGTCCATATCCCATTTTGACACTTCTGCACACTCGGTGGTGTCCGTGATACCAAGTGGGTAAACACATAGATCACTTCCTGTATCCCTCAAAGAAAGGCACTGAGATGCACAACCAGCTACTATAATGCTAAAGTACAAATGTACAGTAGAAAATAAGGGATGGCCCACTGGACCCAGACTCCTACCCTGAGGGTTTAATAATATTTCTCAATAGCATTTCATTTAAGGCTTTTATCTCTATTAATGATCATGAAATCTTTCTATTATCATTATGAATTATAAAATTACAGTATTCTAACTCATTTCCTCCCTTAATTTATCAGCTGAGATGCTTTATTAGAAAAGAAAAGCTTTCCTACATCCACTACTTGATTGTCTTGTCGAAAAGTTTGCCTGGGAAAGAGAGGATAAATATTCCACCTTTTCCTTTATTTATTAGTTTTGTAAATAAATAATAGGGTCTCTAAAACATCAGTGCCCTTTTCGATAACTTAACACACCATTATGAGACAAATATATTTAAGATATATGATGTATTCCAATACATTGCAGCTCTTTTTTCTTTTGATTTTGTAAAATTTTTCATCTTTAGCCCTTAGAAAGAATTTCACTCTCTTTGTAAGTCATTTTACATGTCCCCAAGGGCTTTAGCTTCTTTGCTTTCTGATGTAACAAGATGTTCTGGAATCATCTTATGCATTTCCTACACTACACCTCTAGTCACCCACCTCTCAAAGCATTCCCTGTTCCTTAATGAGAAAAGATACTTTGAGACCATGATTTAGACCTGAGTGATACTCATTCCTAACAGGTTGATCATTCTTACCAGGCTCTTCCAGTAGACAGAATTTTTTTTCTTCTTACGCGAAAATATATCAAGAGTTCATTTTACTTGTATCTTTTCTCATTAGAGAAAATTCAATTTCTAATGACAAATGAATCATTTTGCTGCAAATGTGTGTGCCTATATCTATTTCCATGTGACAGGAAAGGTCATGGGTCAAGACTTCATACTCTTGACAGAAGAGACAGGCCACCAGTAAGGGGAGGGATACTTTAAAAGGAGCTGCTGGGAAGAAACAAGGAAAGATGGTGGACAGAAAAAAATTAAGGAGGAAAGGAGTCATTAGACAATATACTACCTGAAAAATTGAGATATTTCATGCATAAGGTGAATAAGTTCATACACTGGAAGATAAAACTCCAGTTTTTTCTTGAGAGTAAAAATCTCCAATATTACATTTCTCAACCACCTCCCACAATGATAACATTATTCTAGGTACTTACTGTATAAATTCATTAAATCTCATAACAACAGTAAGAAGTAGGCATTATTATTATCTTTATGTAGTGAAATAAAAAATTGAAGTACAACTGTGTTAAGCTATTTTTCAAGAAGAAATCACTAGTAAATAGCAAAGCCATGATCCAGTTTGGGCATTTTGAGTACCATCATGGTTTCATCTGTCTCTCAAGATATTAAACACCAACATATAAACACACAAATATTCACGCACATGTATGCACATTTACCTAATTCAGAATGAAAGAGCATTGGCAGACCCAAGTTATAAATATCGCAATGCAAAATGAGATGTTGAAAACCTGTGACATTTCTACACAAATCAATCTCCACTTACAGGAGTAGGAAAGCGTACAAGCATTGGAGCTAAAACTGGATGATAGATAGACAGATAGATAGATAGATGATAGTAAATAGATACATCCACTCATTCATTTATTTTTCATTCCACGAAAGAACACTGAAACAGAGACATTAACGTCCCATTAACATCTCACCAGGAAAGTGTATGCATTTGGAATTACGTAGTCCAGAGACTGTGTGATCCTCTTAACTTTTTTTTTTTTTTGCGGTACTGGGGATCGAACTCAGGACCCTGCGCTTGCTAGGCAAGCGCTTATTCCACTGAGCTATATCCCCAGCCCCTGATCCTCTTAACTTTGAGGAAGTAGCATGACAGAGGTGACAGGTAGCTTATCTTGAAATGGACCAAAGCTGTCTCCTCTCAGGGTACCTCACAACTATTTTCCAAGAGGCCTCCCTTCTGAGCATGAGTTCAATCCAACTGCGCCATTACAATAATCTTAAAATATCCATTTGTGCCAAGTGGTCGCAGCCTCATGGGTGAGGGGGGGAAATCCCTAATGCAAGCTAGAGCAGGTGCGGGAAGTCATCCACCTCCTCCTTTCATCCAAAGCACCAATCATCACAGCTTCCCTGTGGGGATGCCTAAAAAGCAAGGCTACAGCTGAGAAGCCCTCCTGCCAAGAGCATATTAACCCTAAATGAAATCTGTAGGGAAGAAGACAGGCTTAGCACTCCAACCTTCCTAATTGCTCCCTGTCATATTTGGAACTGGGAGAGCAAGAAAAAAAAATCAACAGCTGATGTACTTCCTGGCAGGGACACCAACCACTGCCATGCCTGCCCCCAAACACAGTATTGCAACAAACAACTTCCCTATGTAGCTCCACTTCCGTTATTTACCAGAGCTAACAGGCAGAAGAGAACAACCCAGTTTCAGGGCCCACGTGACCTGAATATTACCTCCAGCAGGACAAGGATGATCAATGGTAGACTGACAGTCACAGTCTTGAAGCCTTGTTTTGCTTTTAAATCTACCTATGAAATAAGCAACTGCTCCTCCTGGTATCACAGCAGTGCTCAGCCTCGGTTGCTGCCCTCAGCTGCCTGGTCTGCTCACCACTCTGTCTCTCAGCAAGCCAGGCAGATCAGCTGAATCAGAAGGTGAGGGGACCCCAGGACAACCCAAGGCCCGCCTGGCAGAGTGGGGCAAAGTTAAAGAGATCCACGCCTCCATGCTGCCTTGATCTTCCATCCCTGGTCTGTCTGGCTGTTGTTTTGACCCCTCATTTCTCACTGAGTGAACTGTGTCCTCTTACACGGTCTTTCCTGGATAATCCGGAAACAGATAACAAGAAAAAGGGCACAAGACTCGATGAGGAACAAGATGATGAATGGGCTTCATGGTGTCCTCATGAGACCAACTCAGAATCCAGTACGTGCTGTCATTGTATATGTTTGTTCCAAGCACTTTATGAGAAGCTCTTCTCAAAACTAGAGAACTTTTTAAAATGCAAAACCAGTTCTCAATGATGACCCTCTAAAAAGTGAGTAATTAAATGTTTTACTAAAATGAAACCTTGAGTTTAAACCATTCCACACTAACGTGCACCACTGTTTGACCCAACATATTTCAGGTATCTTTTATACGTGTGGTCTTGTGTGTCGCATCCTATCAGGGACATAAAGATAATTAAGTGTTGGATCTCAGTCTCATGCTCTATAAAATCAAGTGGATTCATATCTCAGGATGTGGAAAACAAGTGAAGAGCAAACATTACACTGACTTCAGAGCTATCACACTAAAATGTAGAGGGAATGAAGAAAACTATGCTCTAATTTCTTGAGCTTCTACTGTATTGCTTGGGCTTCACACATGTGAGTAGCAGTGCATCTTTCCTCAGTATTTGTTGGTCATGTAGTCTGCAGTGTAAGCCTAGTAAAATAGTCCTGAGAAGTCTAGAAAAATGTAATTAAAATATAATGCGAAGTAGAAACAAGAGACATACCGAAGACGAGAATTCATGTAATAACAACATGCGGGATACAAGCCTTCCAGGAAGAAGTGACTTCTAAGCTGAGCTCTGAAGAACTAGTTAGCCAAGTGAGTCAGAGGAGGAGACTGCTCTTGGCAGAGAAAGTAACATGCAGAGTCCCAGAGGCACAAGAGAAGTCCCTCATGTAATAGGAGAGGAAGCAGGTTCAGGAGTTATGGAACGGAAGTTCAGGTGTGACAGAACAGGATACAGATGTGGTCTAAGACCTTCCACATGTAGATATTAATAATAAAGGCAGAGAGATGGGTTTTTATTGAGACCAGCCATGGCTTTGATAAACTCTGTTTTGAAGAAGAGGCCAAAAATGGAAGGAGATGCGGACCCAAGGGCAAAAGAAAAAAGACTAAAACGAAAAGAGAGTGGAACCCTGGTGTCGTAGTGTGACTGGAACCCATGTGACGCTGGGTTTATTAGGAAGACTCTTGGAAGACAAAGTTGAAAAGAAACCTTTTGGATGGAATGACCCATCAGTAAATGGAAGACACCTCTCTGCTGTCAACCAGATCATTAAGGTAAATGGAACCGGACATTTTAAGTTCCAGACAAAAGAAGAATAGAAATGCAGAGGACTACAACACAAACGCAGAGGAGCCCTTTCCTAAGGAGAGGTTGCCCTCTGACCAGTGCAGCTGAACACAAACTCCAAATGGACCCAACCAGACAGCCTGGAAAGTCCATTCTTCTCAGCGGACCCAAAGCTGCTGATAGCCTATGACTCCCAGAGTGCCTTGCAGTAGCCCGCCACCCTACCTCTCCCTTTCTCCTTCCCTCTTCTCCTTCCTTCCTACCTGAGCCCTCATCTTGGGAGGAAAGAAAGACCCATTCTGATAACAAAGAGGTTGTATGATGAAGTCATCAAGAAAATGTACTGCTTTTTCACGAGGTTTGATGAAATATTTCAACTTGTGTTGAATTTCTAAGGACTGTCTCTAATTACCAGACAAATAATAAGTTTAATAAAAATATGATCTTCCTCTTTCAAGTTTGGCAAATCAATAATGAGAGATATCTTCACATTGCAGAGGAGGTTTTTCTTGTGTTTACTATCGTTTGCTGTCTGACTAGCAAAAGAAAAATAAAAGTTCATGTGAAATGAAAACTGCAAATGATTCAACGTCACTTGACAGGACAACAAGAGTTCCGGGAGGCAGAGGCAGAACAGGATGTGCTCATGGTCACCAACCCATCCTACTGACAGGATAATGGAAATGCAGTGGGCATAATCATTATAGTCAGCAGATCCATGGACCCCACTACACTCTCTGATCTGATAAGCCATTTCTTTCTTCATCTCGCTGGGACTATACCATGTCCTCACAGCAGGATTGCTATAAGTATGAAATAAAATGGCACATGCAGCTGGGTGTGGTGGCGCTCACCTGTAATCCCAGCACTCAGGAGGCAGAGGCAGGAAGATCACTGTGAGTGTGAGACTAGCCTGGGCTACAAAGTGAGCTCAAGGCTAGCCTGAACTGCATAGTGAGATCTTGTCTCAAAAAGACAAGAAAAAAACCACACACAAGATGGCACATGCAAATCCTTGGCTCAGCATTTGGGACACAATGGTGTTCACTAATGGATTCTTCCTCCACAGTCCCTGCTGACACTCATTTTCCTTCCACTTATAGGACTGTGTGTCTCTCTTGTATAGGATGTGCAATATAGTAAATTTAATTTTATTGTCACGGCCCCTACCTCCCACTAGATATGAATCATTTGAGAAATTAAATCACGTCTTATATATTTATCTCTAGTAACTGACAGTGAATAATAGTTGCTCAGTTAACCATTTTTCATACTGAATTTAAAAGCTCACAACTCAGTTGACATATTTTAAAAATTCAATTAAAGGCATTGTGTTTAAATTACCACAGGCTAGTGTATACCTCGGTGTCAAACTCTGTGATGCAAAAAATTGTGAAGAGGTGTTGAAAGTCAGAGGGAGAGGAAGAGACCAGCGAGACTTTCCTGAGGGGAGCAGAAGCTGGAAGGAGGCCGGAAGATGGGGCAGCCCAAGTGGAATGGGGAGAGCCACTTGCGCAGAGAGGAAAATGAGCCAAAAGGTGGAGGCAGAGATAAAGATGGAAGAAAGAAGAAAGAAAAATGGGAAGGAAGTAAAAGGGATCAAAACATGATCAGATAGAACACCAGTAACTATTATGCTTTACAAATATTCACTAATTAAACTAAAAAAGGAAGAAACCAGCATGCTACATCCTAGGGACAAGAAAAGCACTAACATGTCCAGAGCTATCCAGTTAAAAAAACACCCTTAGTTATTACGGGTGGATCAGACCCACAACCCCCCAAACGAGTGGATGGCAAAGGCTTAAATAAATGAGATGAATGAAATGATCATAGGGCTCCAGGAGGGTCTAACTCTCTTAGGATATTTAAGATTCTCTGGCTTAAGACCAAGACTCCCCTGGGCTGCTGGTATTTGTTAGGTTTTCAAATAAAGGAGTGGGATACTGAAGACAATGCAGGAATCTGGGCTGGATTTAGGAAACCCATAATTCTCCAATACTTTATGTTAATTCAGGACAACTAGGTTATCTCCAGGAAGGCCTTCTCTGCAGGAGTGCAATGCCTGCAGCTACAGCCTCCTTTTAGTTAATTGGAGTTGGAGCCAAAAGTCCTCAGCAGTCACCTGGTCTAGTCTTTTGAGGTCTCATGGCTTCACCCACCATTAAAGGCCTCAGTAGGGACCAGTGACACACAAGTAAACACAGAAAGCCAGCTGATTAATATTAAATCCTTCTCAGAGCTGCTACACAGTGGTCTCCATCACAGAGCCAAGCAAGGGTACTTGATCTGATGTTATGATAATAGGAACCCACTGGGACTGTCTGAGGGGAGGGTGACCTGCTGTTACTCATGCTTAATCAATACCCAGGACACAAGTCTAAAACCTCCCAGCACCTAAAGGTAGGATGCTCATTGTAAAGCCTAGAGCTATTGGGGAAGGAAACTCATGGGAAGGAAGTGGAGCTTTGTAGCTTCCTGCATGAAGAGCTACTCAGTAGCAGGAGGCAGGTTCCCATCCTGCCGGAGCTGTGTTCACGGCTCAGGGCTGAGCTGGGCATCACAGAGCTCTAGCAGTCCAGCCCAGCCTTCCCATGGTCTAGGCATCCAAGAAGGTCTGAGGAGAAGCACTGTCCCTAGACTCAGCTGCATCCTCAGAAGGGCAGTGTCACAGAAACAACCCCAGGCCTTTCGGGGACAAATGATAACGTCATGCTGTAATGAGTTCAGGAAAGGAACATGGGTTTGTCAGCTTCCCATCTCTGTGACAAAGTACCTGAAATAATTTTTAAGAGGAATGATTTATTATGGCTCACAGAATCGCAAGTTTTAAGAAGAAGCAAGATATACTACCCACAGGTACAAATTCCCTAAGCTGAATGTTATCACCATGTATGTCTAAAATGTACCAATAAAATAAAAAGAAAAGTAATGATGAAAAATAAAAAGAATCACAAGTTTCGGTTCATAGTCCTTTGGCCCTGTCTATCTGCTCATGGGGTGAAGTAAAACATCATGGTGGGAGGATGCGGCACAGGAGGACTTTTCACCTCAACATGGCCAAGAAGGAAAGAAAGGGACCAAGGGGCCAAGGTCTCAATATCCCCTTCACCCAACATCCCCAGTCCCAACATCCCCAGTCACCCAACTTCTTTCCACCTGACCCCCCTCTTCCACATCCCACTATCTCCTGAGCACCACAGGCTGTTCTGAAGACTGTTCTGGTATAGGGAATATTTGCAAGGTGAACAATATAATATAGGACACATATTTTATAAAATAATTTATAACAGTTACTCAAAGAATCATATACAAGAGAGTGCAGGAAATCTGTCCACACACTATAGAGCAAGAAATCTAGCTGAAGGCCTGAGTCCCATAGAAATGTCTTGCATGACTCCAGCTGAAGAACGAGAGCCCATAACAATGGTTCCGACGAGTCCAACAGGAGGCCCAGAATCCATACCAATATCTCATGCATTGCAAAGGCCCAAAGGTCAGTGGTGGAATCTAGGAAGTCTGTGCCAGCAGGATGAAGTAGCTGTGCTAGCAGGCTGAGGGATCTGCACTGGAGCCAAGAAGCAACATGCAAAGTAAGAACCAGAGCTCCGCCGAAAGGTACCACAGCAATCCTCAGCAACAGTGAGGTCCTGAGCTCCCCTGATGATCAGGAAAGCTGAATTTCCATCAGGAAAGCCAACACAAAAAGCTTCTTCAGGAGACTGAGCTGTGTATCTTCTTCCCCTCCAGAGCCAGGAAGGAATGCTTGGAGTGAGGACCAAAGCTCCCCACAAAATGAACCAAAGCTATTCTCAGTGCCAACAAGGTCCTGAGCTCCTCAGAGGAAGAAAATAGCCAAGTTCATCAGGAAAACCAACATGATGAGCTCCTCCAAAACAACCAACAGCTCCTTACAGCTTCTACCAGCTCCAACAGCCTTTCTCTGCTCCCAACAGCCTCACTTCTTCAGTTCTGCCTCTTATGCTGCTGGCATCAGTCCCCAGGCGGGCCTCCCACACCCAGCACCATGCTTACTCAGTTCAGCCAAGGGTTACAAGTTGGCCACCAGTTGTCAATTCACTACAGAGACCAAGGAACTTTAGGTGACATTTAAGATTCAAACTGGTCAGAACATTTTGTTGGAAATGGATAATTTCTTTAAAGGATCATAGATGTAACAAAAACAATAATTAAGAAAATCGTGTTCACTTGTGTGCACACAGTTTCACATATAATATCACAGTCCCCTCACTCCCACCCCAGCGAGGAAGACAGTGAGGCTGGCGATGACAGCCAGCTCTCCCAAGAGTGCAGGCCTGGGAATGGTGCCGCTGGCCTCTGATGCTGGTGGTGCACTTCCCACATCCACTATCTACTCATTTGAATTCAAGCTGCTGCCTCCTGATGAAGAACACAGAACATAACTCAAAGGAGGAACACGGGGATAAAAACACCACCAAGACCCACAAAAGCAAGATCACATGACTTGGTCAGTGGCACATGTGGAGGTAAGCTGTGTCTTACCTCCTTCGGGTCAGAAGAGCAAAATGTGCCTTTTAATGCCCTCCCTGTCTGCAGGGCCAGGTGGGAGACGCTGGAAGACTGTGCATGGTGGGCTCCTCTCGGAGCATGTGAGTGTATCATAATTGCTCAGGCCCTCTGTAAATTGTCTGGCATGAGTTCCGTTTATTGCCATCTCCGAATGACTGAAAAGCTTTTCTTTCTTTTGTGATGGTCTGAAAATTGAACAAATTGAGAAGACTGCTTTCTCTGCTTATGACTGCAGCCCCTGACTGATTTTCTTATAAGCACAAAGGAAGAAAGAAGCAAGGGCATCTTTCCTCTCTAACAGGAAAAGTAAATTGCGAGTTGTTATGAAATTATGCGGTTACTATTTTAAGCCTGACTATAAACCCATACATCTGCTGAGTTAGGTTGGAGTTTGTCTGTACATGGTGGGTCTAATCAAGCATGTCTTATTATCCTAAATGTCATCAGACAAGAGGCAAAAGGCCAGACTCAGTCAGGCCACCAAGCTGCAGATAGAGCCCAAGTGAGTGACATAACCTTGCTCGCACCTGTCTTGCTTACTTCTCAAGAAGGTTGACCCATGGACAAGGGCTCTGACACTTAAAAAGCATCGTATCTGTGTAAACCGTTATCATCAGTGTGGCTTAAAAAAAAAAAAAACAAGAGTAGCAAGAATCTGTCTCTAGTTTGTAAATGCATGCCATCATCAGGCTGGGGTCCATCAGGCCTGGAGCCCTTAGGACCGCTATGACCAGTTATAAAAGATCCGATGCCAGACAGGCAGGACCTGGAAGTCCTAGAACTCTCACAGAGCCTTTACTTATGTAATTGCACTGCTACCACAATCGCTCAATCTAAATGTCCTCCCAGATTCTTCTTTCGCTCAGCTTCTCATTAAGTGCGCATGAGCAGCAAGCTCTGAAATGCTGATCTGAAAATGTTCCATCCATCCCCACCGAGCCCGCCAGGTCCCAGTGACTACTAGAGCCACTGGCTTGGTGTGTCCCTCTGCCTACCCTGTCTCCTTCCAACCTTCATTTTGTCTAACAGCTAAGGAATCATGCTAAACTATGGTGTAAATCACAGCATGCTATTTCCCTCTTGAAAGCCCTTGGTGGCTTCCAATTGCTTATAGAATAAAATCCTGAGTTCCCCAAATTTCTGCATGATCTGGTACCTTTACATTCTCCACACAATAGGTGCACAAGTTTTGCTCTCAGAAGGTGCTGTGACATTTTCCATGTAGCATCAGGCAAGTTACGCATAAAATAAAGATGATAGCACATATTTCCTGTTGATTCATAAAAATTGTTTAATTAATCCTTTGCTCCCTGAAATAAGACACTTACACACAATTGCATATGTGTCAAAGTTAGTATCATGGATCACATGGGAGAATATGGGCCATTCAATAGATGGTACAGAAACCACCAGTTATCTATTTTGAGAAAAAATTGATCTCTATAGTACATAATATACAGAAATTATTTCTAAGTAGTTTACATATTTCAATATGTAAGGCTAAACTTTAAAACTATTTAAATTAAAAGAACTCCTTCATGACTTGAAGTAGAGATTGTTTCATAAGTAAGGTATATAATAATACTACAATACTATAGTATAAAATGAAAATATTGAGTTGAAGTAGAGAATGTTTCATAAATAATACTACAATAATAATACTACTACAATACTACAATAATAATACTACAATGCTATAATATAAAATGAAAATATGAGTCATAGGTGATATACTATCTATAGGATATATAGGAGATTTTATATAAATGTATGTATATTGTTATATATCTGTGTATATATTTCACACATGGGAATCTATGAGAACAAATACATAAGAGAATACATTTTCAAAACAAAATCAACAAAGGATTAGTATTCAGAATATATGAAAATTTCTACAAATCAACAAGAAAAATGCAAATAACCCAGATAGAAAACTGGCCATACACCATAAATAGGCATTACACACAAAACATGAATTGCTCATAAACATATGGAAAGATACTTAACCTTGTGAGTAATTTTTAAAACTCCAAATTGAGACCACAATCAGATGCCATTTCATACCTACTAGTTTGTCAAAAACTGCAAAGAAAATAACTAAGTTGTGGTAATTGTTACAAATGTTTAGGAAAACAATTTGAATTAAGTTGAGCATGTAAATAATCCCAGGTCTTTAGATAGGGTATGGCTTGCTTAAGAAGGCACATCCTCTGGTTGTCTCTCTAGAAAACTTCCACTCATGCTTAAAGTATAAAGACTCTACCTACATAGTATCTACCTACTAAAACCTCCTCACATTTGCAGATGTAAATCAGCCATCTGCTCCTCTATGTTTCCTGTACAAGGCTGTATCATCTCCACATTACATTGTGCCATACGTATATATGTCTTTTCTTTTTTTTTTTTTATTTATTTTTTTTTATTTTAGAAACATAAAAGTACAAAAACATATTGACAAACAGACACCTATTATCATAGAAAATAGTACAGTCACAACTAATCTATAGACAAGGTGATATGGTCTCAACAGTAGTTGTTGCTTTATCCATTGATATCTTCGAATTGTAGATGCATGGACCCATATACAGACATGCAAATTTAGTCAGACAATTTATCCTCTCAGCAACAGAAAAAAAAAG
>PVLD010022697.1:0-28822 GCA_004027595.1 Dinomys branickii
ACTTTTCCACGTCTCGCCCCGGCAGCCTGGTCCGCCCTACCACATCTCCCCCGGCATCTCAGAGAAATACGCCCAGTTTAAACTTCCCAGCTGAGGTCCCGGTATTCACGCTCGCCAAGTCTGTCTCGAGCTGGTGGTGTTTATCAAAGAGGCTCGCTCCCTTGCTGCTCACCTGGTCGCCATCTTCCCCCAGTCCCGATCCTCTTCTTTTTAAGAAAATTCTGTCCAGAACTTACAGATAAGTCAAGGAGGTTACTACATGCCTTTTCCATGACATACTAAAATATTTAGAAGCCTTCCGAGAGATCTTCAGCTCCAGACCCCAGGCCAGTGTTGGTAAACCTACCTTACGCTGGCTGCAGCGGCACACACAGCCTCCTCTTGGCAGGTGAGCCGTCACCCAGCAGCCTACTTGGCTATTTTTATAAGGTGTTTTCCAATGAGAAGTTGAGTCCTGCTTTCCGGAAATTGACCACCAACACCTGGTCGGTGTTTCATCTCCCCTTGATGGTTCGTGCATGGCTCAGGTCGCTTAGCAATCTGCTACCAAGCATGTGGATGCGCAGTCTGTGTCTTTGCTCATGTGAGCCTATTCATCTGTAAAGTGCAGGCTGCATGTGTCCAGAGGCGCCTTCCGGTTTTAGAAGGTTATGATTCTGTTTTAAACTTGCATCCTGTAAAGAGGAGAAAAATCTAGATTAATTTGGGAGACTCTTGACATTTGAGGTGTCATAAAATTTACCAAAGAGAAAAAAAAAAAATCTCTTTTACGAGCCCTGTTCCTACCGAGCTAGAAACCTGTACTCAGCCCTACAGGGACAGAACACACAAGAGAGGTCAATGCTGCCTCCTGCTGGGATAATGGAGAACAGCCCTCGTTGGAGTGGGGGTGGGGGTGGGGGTGGGGGTGGGGGTGAGTGTCTCCCTGCAGTCTTCTCAAGCTGGTCACAACAGCTTCTGAGGACAGCACTAGCTCAGGCAGCAGATGCAAAGTGTGTGTGTGTGAGTGGGTGGGGCATCTCCTGTAGACTTTGCCCTATACGCCCTACTAAAGGTCTAACATTGGGTACGAATGAGAGCTGACTGCTCCTTTGTGCTTACAGGGATTGTTCTAAGGGCATCTGTGGTCTGGGCTGATGAAGCTACACTGATGTAAGCACAGGACCTGTGCCCGGCCTGGTTCAGCCTCAGAGAGACAGCTGGGCTTCCAGGAGATGCCTAGCAAGCTGGGAGAAGCCAACTCAAGGGGCTGGGAGGGTTAGCTTAGGCCAAACAGGGTTTCTGTTTCTTTCAACCAGCAGTCCTGACCAATATTACCTATGAGGGGGTCATCATATAAAACATTTACTGCAGCACAAGACACCATGCCATTAATCTCTCTCTGCTTTGAGCATTCTTATCCCACCATTCTTGGAAATATGTCTTTTACTGTAATGAAACTTTTGGTGTTTCTTTTGTTTTTATTTTAAAGAGAATTTTAAAAAAAGAATAGCAAAATGCCAACAACACAGACAAAAACAAAACAAAGCAAAAACAAAGAATGATGCAGGGTTCAGATGAAATGATAGAGATGAACAGCGGTTGTCGTATTACATATGTTTATCTTCATCGAACTTGGTCAGATTACCAGATGCAAGAATGCAAGATTAATCAAACCAATAATGTAATAGAAAATGAGAACAAAAAATTATAAACAATACAGCCTCACCAAACAAGATGATAGGAATTCAACAATGGTTTTTATGTTGCATATTGTTGTCTTCAAATTAGTTGTTCAGATTACCAGATATAAGCATGCAAAATTGATCAAATAAATAAATAATTAACTGTTCCTTTCAATAAACCACTAGACATCAGCAGTACAGTTATCCCAGCCTTGCTTCTGTATACATATATATATTTTTTTCCCTTCCTTCTTTCCTTTTCTCCTTTCCCTAATCCCAGTTGTTTCCTCTTTTGAGCAATTTCTTTCCTTTCCCCAATATTTATTGTATGTTTTGGGTTCCATTTACTCTTTCATGGTCTTACACTAGGGAGACAACACCATGTCTACACATGTGGGTCCAATTTATTTCACTTATGAGTATGGTCTCTACTTGCATTCATTTACCTATAAAAGCCTGGAGTTTATCTTTTTTTTAATAGCTGAGTAATACTCCATTGTATAAAAATGCCACATATTTTTTATCCATTCCTCGGTTGATGGGCATTTGGATTGTTTCCAAGATTTAGCTCTGATAAATTGTGCTGCTATAAAGATGGGTGCACATATATCACTGTGGTATGTTTTTATTCTTCTGGGAAAATACCAGAAGAGAAATAGTTGGGTTAAGTGGGACCTCTAATCCTAGTTTTGTGAGGAATCCCCACACTGCTTTCCACAGTGGTTTCACCAATCTACACTCCCACCAACAGTGGAGAAGGGTTCCTTTTCCCCCACATCCTCTTGAGCACTTGTTATTGGTTTATTTCTTAATGATAACCATTCTTTCTGGAGTGAGATGGAATCTCAGGTGTTGTTTTAATTTGCATTTCTTGAATGACCAGTGATGTTGAACATTTTTCATGTATTTATTTGCCATTAGTAGTTCTTCATCTGAGAAATATGTATTCATCTTAGATGCCCATTTTTGGATTGGGTCTTTGAATTTTGGGAGCCTGATTTTTAAAAATTCTTTATATATTCTAGATAGAAGTCCTTTGTCTGAGGGGCAGTTGACTAAAATTTTTTTCCAATTTGTGGATTTTCTTTTTAATCTGTTGGTGATTTCTTTTGATGTGCAAAAATTTTTCAATAAGATGAGATCCCAGTTGTTGATTCTTTAAAGTATTGTCTGTGTAGTCTGGGTTTTGTTCATGAACTCTCTGCCTACCACTGTGTCTTCAAGATTTGCACCTACTTTCTCTTCCCGTACATTTAATGTTTCTGTTTTAACATTTAGATCTTTGAGGCATGGTGACAGACATGGGTCTAGTTTTATTCTTTGGCGTGTGGACAGCCAGTCTTTCCAGCATTATTTATTAAAGAGGTTCCCTTTCCTCCAATGAACATGTTTGGTCCCGTGGTCAAAGATAAAGTGGCTGAGTGCGTTTGTATTTGTGTCTGCATCGTCTAGTCTATTCCATTGATCTTCAGGTCTGTTCTTTTGCAAGTACCATGCTGACTTTATCACAGTAATGTATTATAATTGCAGTATAATTTCAAGTCAGGGCTTGTGATGCCTCCTGCCTTGTTTTTGTTGCCCAGGACTGCTTTTGCTATTCCAGGCCTCTTCTGGTTCCAAATAAATTTTAGGAATGTTTACTCTAGATCTAGGATGTATACTAATGGTATTTTAATTGGGATTGCATTGAATCTGTACAATAGTTTTGGGAGTATGGCCATTCTCACAATGTTGGTTCTTCCTATCCATGAGCATTGACTAGGAGTGGTGACAGTAGACATGCTTGCCTTGTTCCTGATTTTAAAGTGAAAACTTTCAATTTTTGACAGTTTAGAATGATGTTAGCTCTTGGTTTGTCATAGATGGCTTTTATCAGATTGAGGTAAATTCCATCTATGCCAATTTTCTGTAGTGTTTTTATCATGAATAAGTGTTGGACTTTATCAAAAGCTTTTCTGCATCAATTGAGATGCTCATGTGATTTTTGTCTTTAGCTCTATTGATATGGTGCATTACCTTAATTGATTTGCACATATTGAACCATCCCTTCATTCCTAGAATGAATCCCACTTGGTCATGGTGTACATTCTTCTTGGTGATTTGTTGTATTCTGTTTGCTAGTATTTTTTTGAGAATTTTTGCATCTATATTCATTAGGGAGATTGGCCTGTAGTTCTCTTTTTTGGTTGGGTCTTTCTCTTGTTTTGGTAACAGGATAATACTTGCTTCCAGGAATGAGTTGGGAAGAATTCCTCCCTTTTCAGTTTCATTAAAGAGTTTGAGAAGAATTGGAATTCGCCGAGAAGAACCAAACATAAATCTTCTATAAATTTCTGTGTATCCATCAGGACCTGGGCTTTTCTTCATTGGCAAGTTTTTTTGGGGGGCAAGTTTTTTTTTTTTATTGCATTTTCAATTTCACTTGCTGATATTGAGTTATTCAGGATTTTTATGTCTTCTTCATTCAGCTTTGGTAATTCATATGTATCTAGAAATCTGCCCATTTCCTTTGTTTTCCATTCTATGAGAGTAACATTTTCAAAATAGGTACTGATGATCTTCTGAATTTCTACAGGATCTGTAGTGATTTCAGCCCTTTCCTTCCTTATTGCATTATTTCAGGTTTTTCTTTCCTTCTTTTCATAAGGCTGGCTAGGGGTTTATCGACGTTTTTTATCCTTTCAAACAACCAACTCTTTGATTCATTAATTTTTTGTATTGTTTTCTTAGTCTTTTCTTGCATTAATTTCTGCTCTGAGCTTTATAATTTCCTTTCTTTGGGCTTGACTTGCTCTTCTTTTTCTGGAGGCTTGAGATGCAGGATAAGATGGTTTATTTGTGCTCGTTTTGTTTTCCTGAGATGGGAATTCACTGCTATGAATGGGGAGATGAGGTTAGCTGTGTGCCCAAGAAGAAGGAATAAGGTTTGTACACACACAGCAGTTTTTCTTACAACAAACAGGGTACTAGAGTTCACAGAGCTCTGGTCTGTGATCCAAAGGAGTGAGGGATGTTTTAGAATCTAACGGCCTGATGATAGGAGGAACCAGTGAACGGGCTCACCTCCCTGGCTCTGAATCCTGTCAGCTGAACTGTTTACCAAGCAAATGTCAGTGATCGCTTGGCTTCCACAGAAAGGATGCATTGAGTGAGAACACCAAAGCTTTGGTTCAGTACTGGGTAGCCTACCAGAACCAGAAGCCAGGCGTCCACAAGTTTTACTTATTACCTGACCTAAATGATAGCCATAGCTGATGTTTCAAGATTCTTTCCTACGTGCTAGGTGCTGAAGATGTTATACCAGTGGAAAAGACTCAGATTCTACAGGTAGGGAGGAAAGCAAAGGAATGTACTAAGGAATAATAAACAGGTCTAACTGAGGCTATAGTCCTGGGGCTGTCATCACATAGCTGGGGAATTGTCTATACCCAGGCAGTTTGATTCTAGCACTGGGATTCTAATTCTCATAGTGCATTTACTTGTTAAATAAGTGAGTCAGTTGTAAGCCACCAACACTGCAGATTTTGCACCAGTCTTTTGTGAGTTTAGTTAGGGTGAAACCTGGTCTTCCAAGCTACATGGACTGACAGCACTCAGTTTGTGGTTCGCAGAGTGGAACTGCCTCTTTCAGCACAGGGCAGGTTTCTCCTGCTCCAGAGCAGTCTGCTCCACGGTCCAGTCCTCACGCTTTAATTTCTTCCAAGTTTCCTTCACTATTTACCTAAGTAAGACATGATTTTCAAAGTTAAAGCTATGCAAAATTCCCTTTATGATAGATAGAATACACCTTCTATTCATTGCTGGAGGTCCTTTATGGTGGAAGGGGACTAACGGGTTTAAAAGCATCAAAAACAGCTCTGAATCACTCTGCTACTTCAAAAAAATTATATTGTAATTCTGTGACTTCAAGCAAAAATTCTAATTGCCTTTGCTTATAAAGCAAACATGAAAAGCCAATATAACGTTGTTCTTTATTTGTTAGCAAGCTTTGACTGTGTGTTAGGCATGATACCAGATTCTGGGAATTTAAAGAAGAAAATGATGTTGGTTATACAGAGAGAGGAAGATGAATTATCACACACACTGAATTAATGTGTGAGGACAAATGTATTAAGAAAACATGGTGCATGCCTAGAAGACAGAGCAACTAATTTTCTGTGGGGTGGTGGTTTAACTTGTTAAATTAAAAAACAAGAGCTGTGTTAAGTACTAATAGTATCATTCAGGACTCTGTTTATTTCTTAAACTAGTTTAAGCCCTTAACGGTTCATACTAAATATTTGTTCAGATGTTCCCTTTCCTCTATATTCAGAGGGTACCTTTGTAGTCCTTGGTTCTTTTCTTTTCTTTTTTTTGAGACAATGCCCTTGAACTCACTACGTAGCTCAGACTGGACTCAGACTCACAGCGATCCCCCTGCGTCAGCCTCCTGAGTGCTAGGATTACAGGCATGCACCACCACACCCAGCTCTTAGTTCATTTCATTTCACTTTTAAATGCTGTCAGTTGCACGAAGGGCCTTGTACACGCTAAGCATCTACTGTACCCCTGAACTGCACTCCCAGAATCCTCGGTTCACTCTTTGAAGATAAACCGAGTGGGACACCGGGGGATGAGTGGAGGGAGTTGGAGCATGAGGACAAAGGCCAGCAAGTAGGAGGCTGCTTGTCACATCCAGCGTGCTATACAGAGGACCAGAACCCAAGCAGTGGCAGGCAGGGGCTCTGGCAGGGCCGGAGAAACACTTTTGGGTGAGTGAGGAGTTGTGGATGGCTTCATGGCTTCCACCTTGGGGGACTGACCTAATTAAGTGTGCTTGAGAGGATGACAGTACCATGGGCTAAAGGGAATGATGGTAGATTCTGCTGGGTTCCTAGAAGTAGATTTGGGGGATACAGGGGAGACCGGGGTTGGACAGAGAGCTCCGGGCAGCATCAGGGTGTGTGCCAGGTGTGGTAGAGGACAGTGAGTCGTGGGACTGGGGGATATGCCCCTGGGTAGGGGCGCAGGGTGGTGAGAGGAAAAGACCCTAATATTAGGGGTGCATGTAGAGAGGGGTGAGCCAGCTGATGAAGCTAACAGTTGACCGCAGAGTCTGGATAGGAACTAGGAGAGTAAGCACATCACCATGTTCCTAAATGCTTTCATATGCCTTCTATGGGGCTAAATGCTTTCTGATGCATTATGTGATTTGATTCTCAACAATGAAATTATTATGAGCTTGATATTATACCCATTTTACAAATACAAAATAGAGGCTTACAAGGACCCACACTCTCAGTCTGGTGCAGACCCAGGATTGGGTCCCTATTTGTCTTACTCCGCACCTTTCTTCTCATCCAACATAACTGGTGAGCTGTCCTGGCATCTCAGACCCCAGCATGGCTGGAGTCTAAGCGGGAAGTGGGTGGTTGCCAAGTCCGTGGTGGGAGAACAGATTGCCTGTGAAATCCTGTCTCGGGCTAACATCGACAGATGTGCAGGCCTGGCTCAGGGTAATTGCACAAAAGGATAAAGATCCCTAGGCGAAAAGGTCTCAAGAGATGCCTTAATTTGGAAGGAAACCTGAGGGCAATTCTATTCCAGAAAGCTCAAGCACAAGAAAGACTGGAGGGAGGTGGAAGGTTAAATAGACTGGAGACGCAGACAATGGAAAACTGGAGATGTAATGATTTCCAGATTCTATTATTTGAATGTGTCATAACCACAGCCCAGTCTCCCAGTGACTGCAAATTCAGACCTCTCTTTTCATTAATTCTCCAATTCATAAAGATAACAGCACACATCCTCTTCCCAACATAAAGTGCAGAAAAGTGTAAAACATCTGTACCGGAGAGTGCAATCTTCTGAAATGATTCTTTACCTCTAGGCCAATAACGACTATTATTAGTTACTGAATTTTTACTTCGCATGAGGAACTGCTGTATTACTTTGTACGTATTACTGTTTTAAAGACCATGAGCCCTAAAAGGTAAACACAATTTTTAAGTGTATTCCACAAAATGAGGTCTATCTGCTCAGAGTTTGTACTCTGCCCCTGCACCCTTAGAGCCAGGTCTTCTACAAAGCTCGGCAATCTTCTTGTGCTATTCTCGTGCTTTCATGGAGTTGTGTCGTCCAGGCAATATTGGGAGAGTTGCCTCTAAGTGTAACCTACATGCACCAAAAGTTTACATTTTATTCTCAGTTCTTTCACGAATTTTGGACTTGAGCCAATTCGCAGATGTCTTTGTCTTAAAATTCTTAACATATCTTATGTTTAAAATGTTATTATAAAACATGCTTTATATGAGAGTATAAAAACCACACCTGTACAATGTAAAGAAAAATACAGTGTATGCACATCCACTCCTTGGGCTAGGAAACAGCACATCCCCAGAGTCCAGAAGCTTCCAGGTCCTAACTGCATCCTCTTCTATGTCCTAGAAATGATGCTACTCTAAATTCTGTGTTGATTAAGCCTCTGCTTTAAATAAAAAAAAAAAGCCTCTTTACCCATGACTGTGTCCTGCAACAATATACATTCTAGCTTGACATTGTCTTATCTTAGGTTGAGTAGAATCATACCTTCTTGCCTGCTTCTGTCTCATGTTAAGTTCTTGAGAGTTACCCACCTTGCTGGTGCTGCAGCTCCCTCCCTGTTGTGGCTATGTGCTGAGGCACACTGGGGCAATGCCATCATTTATCTGGCCATTCTTCTGTCAGTGTGCACTGGGCTGTTTCCAGGTCTTGCTCTCTCTGATGGTGGTGCTTTCCACATTTGGGTTCCAAGGGTGCACAGGTGCATGAGATTTTTAGAGTGAAGTAGTCAAGGGGGACAGCTCAACTCTTAGTCTGCAATCTTCTGGTTTGCCTTATAAAAGGGTGTTATGAGGCCTGTTGGACTAGAGCAGTGTGTGTGTGTGGTGTAAGCATACTTACTCGGCCAACTTTCTGTCTGAGCTCAGGCCCTGGTGATACCCATCAGCTGTGTGATCTTGGCCAATTGACCAAGCCATAGTCCTTTCCAAGCCACAATTTCCAACGTTGCAAAATGCAGTTAAAGAACAGGACTTATTGCTTAGGGGACTGTGTAAACTCATGCTTGTCAGAGAGCTGATTAGCAGTATTCCAAGTGGTGAAAAAATTGGAGGAACATTTCTTCTCTACCTGCGTTTCCAGGCAGAGGGACTTTAGTGAGGGCAACACTCCTGGATTCTCTCACTCCCTTTCCCAGGGAGGAAATGGTGTATCTAAAATGGGGTCTGGGAGAAGCTGAGCTCAACACAAGGCCACAGACAGGCATGTTTGGTCTGGTTTCTGTGTGCTTTCACTTAAGGGGGACACTGGACAGCCCTGTCTGTAGCACAAAGGGTGCTGGCTGTGGATCCAATTAAGAGATCAAGTGCCGTGTGTCCATCTGCCCACACTGTGAAGCCTCTTGCCATGGCTGCTTGGTCTGTGCAGGGCTGGCCTGGCCCCCACTCACCTTTTACATCATATTGTGCAGTGGTTTCAGATTGTGGAAAGGGAAGGGAAACAGGTATTATTATTCATAGATGCCCTGAGATGCCTGTGCTGAGTACTCCACACACAGTTATGATAATAAAAGGCTTTAAGAGCCTCCAAGTTTAAGGCCCAGGCAACTCCCTTTTATTTTTAGTTTTCATTTTCCTTAGTATGTGTTTGCAGTACGTAATGACTGTATTCACCGTGGAAAATTGGCCCATGTTCATAATACATCTTAATTCTCTTTACTTCCCCTTAATTCTTCCTACTTTCTTTCCTTTTTCCCGCTGTCTCTTAGTTTCCTTCTCATTTGCAAAAGTTGTATCTCTGTGTTTTCTACTATCTATCTTTCATCTTGCTCTTTAATTTATGGATATTTTGGGTCTCGTATAAGAGAAGCCATGTTGTATTTAGGCTCGTGAGTCTGATTTATTTCAGTTAACATTATGGTTTCAAGGTGCACTCATTTCCTTAGTAATACCCCACTGTGTGTAAACACATTTTCTCCTGCGCATCTATCGATGGCCTATACCTCCAGGTCAGTTCCCAGACTTAGCTACTGTGAGCTGCGCTGCTGTGAACATGGCTGTACTTGTGTCACTGTAATATGAGGCCTTTAACTCTTTGGGGAAGATGCCTAGAAAGGCGGTAGCTAGGTCAAGTGGAATTGGTACTTTAAGTTTTTGGAAGGTTTTCCATAGTTGTACCAGTTTACATTCCCTCCAACAATGCAGAAGGGTTCCTTTTTCTCTGAAACCTTGCCAGCATTTTTTTTTTTTTTTTTTTGATGATGATAGCCATTGTTTCTGGAGTAAGATGGAATCTAGGTATTTAATTTGCATTTCTCTGATAGCCAGAGACGTTGAGCAGCTTTTCATGTATTTATTGGCCATTTGGAGTTCTTCTTTTGAAAAGAGTCTGTTCACTTCAGTTGTCCATTTTTTGATTGGATTTTTTATTTGCAGGGGTTGATTTTTTGAAATTATGTATTAAATATTAGTCCTTTGCCCAAAGAATAGCTGGTGAAAAAATTTCCCCATTTTGTAGGCTGTCTCTTCACTCTGTTGGTGGTTTCCTTGCTGTACAGAAGCTTTTTAATGTGATGTGACCTCATCATGTTGATTCTTGCTGTTATTTCTTGTGCAGCTGAAGTTCTGTTCAGAAAGTCCCTGCCTATGCCTATGTCTTCAATAGTTTATTTTTATCTTCCAGCAGAGAAAAGTATTTTAGTTTCAACATACCTTTAATTCATTTTGATTTTAGTTCATTACATGGTGAGAGATAACTGTCTAGATTTGATTTCCCAGCATGATTTGCCAAAGAGATTCTTTCCTCTGGCATATGTTGTTGGCCTCTTTGTCAAGAGTGGGGGGCTAAATGTGCCTGGGTTGTTTCTGCTTTCTCTATTCTGTTCCACTGACCCCCAAGTCTGTTTTTGTGCTAGTTCTATGCCGTTTGTTTTTATCCCTGTAGCTTTGTAATATAATATGAAATCCAGGATTATGATGCCTCCTGCTTTGCTCTAGTTGCTCAGGATTGCTTTGGCTATTCTGGATCTCTTCTGGGTCCACAGGAATTTTAGGACTATTTTCTCTAGTTCTGTGAGGAATGCTGTTCTTCTTTTGAATAGGACTCCACTAAATCTATGTATCAGTTTTGGAAATATGGCCATTGTCTTAGCTATTTTTCTTGTGCTGAGACAAAATACATGACACCCAAAGTTAAAAGAGGAAAGGTCATTTGGCTCACAATATGTAGATGTTTCAGTCCATAGTCAGCTGACTCCAAAGCAGGCTGGCATGGCAGAGGGGCCTTGCAGAGGAGAGACAGTGCACACTGAGCAGGAAGGTAATAGGACGTCATCCCTCTTTCTGTCCCTTATATTTCCTGCAGGCTCCCTGCCCTAGGGCGGGTGTGGCACTCACACCCTTAATCCTAGCCGGAACTATGCCAGACCAGTCAGTGGGATGATTCAGCAACCACACACCCTTGATCCCAGCACCACCCATCTAGATACAGCCACTTTTGAAAAAGCGCCCCCATGACCGCATGAGGCTTTGCAGAGATCTCTTAGACACAAGCGATTACAGTCATTTTGATTTTTCTGCCTGTCCAAGAATACCGTTGCATTTTCTGATGTCCTTTTTGATCTTCTTTTCCAGAGTACTATAGTTTTCACTGTAGAGGCCTTTTACTTCCCCAGTTAGGTTAATTCTTAAGTGTTTAATTTTTCTTGATCCTTTGTGAATGGTTTGTTTTCCTAATTCCTTTCTCAGTGAGTTCATTATTGTCGCACAGGAACTATTGATTTCTGTGTGTTGACTTCATATGCTGTTATCTTGCTTAATTTGGTTATTAATTCTAGGAGTCCTTTGGTGCAACTTTTTGGATCTTCTATGTAAAGGATCATTCTTCTGAAAATAATGATGATTGACTTCTTCCTCTCCTATATGTGTCCCTTTCATTTCTTTCTCTTGCCTGATTGCTCTGGCTAATGCTTTGAGTACTACACTGAACAGTAGTGTTGATAGTGGACATCCTTATCTTGCTCCTGATTTTAGAGGGAAAGCTTTCAGCCTTTTCCCATTTAATATAATGTTGGCAGTGGGCCAGGCAACATTCCTGATGGCAGGAATGGCCAGGAGCTATTCACATTGATGCTGAGAAAAAGGCTCCATCTGGAAATAATCACAAATATCTTAATCCAATCTTTGGAGTTAATGTGGTCACGTGAATAAAACAGATGCATCCTTTTAGTATTGCCTATGCACAGGCTGCTGATACAAGGGTTAAGGCTCTACCAGTACATCTAGCTTTCAGCAAGGAGTACATCCTGGTGGGCTGACGCCTTCCTGATAGGCAGTCAGCTAAGATCTGATTTTCTAGTCCTGAAGTCACAGAAAGCAGCATTTTACTGTGGGTCACAGAAGGGGGAGGTTGGAATGTGTGTGTGTGTGTGTGTGTGTGTGTGTGGTGTGTATGTGTGATACGAAAGGAAACAGAAGTAAAGGGTGGGTGTTGGACATTGGACATTGGACATTTTGAATATTCTTTGTTATTGAAAAAGCATGATTGCTCTAAATCTTTTACAAATGGCAGAACTCTATAGAGTGCTGTGAGTCAAGCAATATGGGGTTGGGAGACAAAGGAAAGAAAGAAAGAAAGAAAGAAAGAAAGAAAGAAAGAAAGAAAGAAAGAAAGGAAGGAAGGAAGGAAGGAAGGAAGGAAGGAAGAAAGAAGGAAGAAATAAGGAGACACAGGTATAGACACACATAGACAGAGACAGACTGAGATTGACGACTGATGAGACAGACATACAAAGACTGTGAGAGAAACAATGGGAGACAAAGGGAGATAGAGACGGGGGGGGGGGGGGGAGAGAAGACCAAGAAGAGAGAGAGATGGAAGATAAACAGAAGAAAGGATAGAGAAGGGAGGGAGAGAGACACAGAGACAGGGACAGAGAAGAGACAGAGACAGACTGCAACCCCAAAGCTGGGCACACCTGACCGTGTGAAATGTTTCCTAACAACATTTATCAGACTGTTGTGGTTTGTGTCTAAGTGTCACCTCAAAGCCTCATGGGGTGTGCTGCTAGAGTTTTTGATTGGTTTATGGACCAATGCAGGGATTATGGGTGTGAGTTCTGCACTTGCCCTAGCCTGCACACAATGTAAGGGGGGGAAAGAGGCTGCTTGCTGCTGCTCCTCCATTTTGCTCTTGCTGCTTTTGCTGTTTTCTGCTGCCATAAACTGTTGTCCTCTGCCATGTACCACTCTGCCTTAGAGCCAGCTGAGCATGGACTGAAACCTCCACAAATTGTGAGCTAAATAAACCTTTCCTTCCTTAATTTTGGGAATCAGTTATTTTGTCTCAGCAATAAGAGAAAAGTGTCCAAGACACAAAGAGTTGTTTCCAGAGACAAAAATTTAATACACAGAAGTGGACCTGAGTTCTTAGCTGCTACCTAAGCTGTGCCTTGCCCACTCTTTCTGCCACTCCCCAGGAAGAGATGGCAGAAAGATGGTCCACACCAGCAGAAATTACAGCTGCAGACTAGTCATTGTGTGGGGGCAGATGCTGTGGGTACTGGCACTTTTTCCTGCTCCTGGGCCAGGAAACGTGGTTCTCCTCTTTTCAACTTTCAATCACTATTGTTTAGAGAGCAACATGGTATTATAGAAGACGAGGACTACATCATGTCAAAGGCTGTGAGTCTTGGATCTGGTGGTGGCTGGTGAAGGTGATGTTCTGTCAGTGATACTAAGTTTGTCACAGGACAAAGTCCAAAAAGATCTCCAGGGAAGGGATGGGGAACTTCGAGTCACTTCACTCATGGGACAGGTTGCAGTTTCTCTGACTTCCATCACAGAAGACGAATTTTCAGGATGTCAGCAAAAGGCAGGGAAGAAATTCATTTAGGAAAGAAAAGTACATACTCAGGAGTGGAGGGTGGGCATTCAAGAATGAGAGGTGCACTATTTTCTAGAACTGGGAACATTCATTTCTCTAGAGGGGGTGGAAACCTATGGAATTTGTGAGTCTATAGGACTCAGTCTTGATGTCAATAATGAGAAAAAGAAAAAGGATTCCCCTGCCCCATGAATGATGGCCCATTTTACAGGTGAAAAGTATTAGATCACTTTTTTATTTTTTTTAAAGTGGATGATCTGAGTATACTTTGAATTCTTCCCATCTGTTCCTTCATCTAAAGACCAGGTTTCTACCCTTTACTTCATCAGCTAAGCTAATACATAGACTTACAGTATACTTAAAGAATTCTGGGTGTGGTGAGTTGGGATGGAAATATACTCACATAAACCGAGGGAGTACCACTATGGAGAGTCATGAGTAATTTAATGTGCCATGTGTTCTGCAGTCTTCTGAAAAGTATAAGTTTTAAAAATTTTGATTTTCCTTGTTTGGTTTTTACCTGTCTTTATTTCTTCTATCCTGCCTCAATCGGTGCCCATCTAGCTTGTGTCTCAGGGTATATGTAGCCAGGCTGCATCCTGTTAAGTTGACTTTTCTGGCCTAAAGCTGCCTCAGTGTGTCTATTAAGTTTGGCCTAAAGATTTTTCTGTACATAGCCAACTTCATAGTGAACCACACCTAGCTTGTTATGGGACAAGACGGTAACCTCCTCTTTAACAAGTAGCCCCAAATCTCAGCTAACCACAAGAATCCAAGGGTTTAAAAATAGATTTCTGATAAGACAAATGCCTACTGTAACAGATCAAACTGTTTCTCAGCCTCACTTCCTTTTTCTGCAGAGCAGGTCCTTTTCTGCAGCTATAAATGTAACCTGTTTACCTGGTGCAGCAGAGTATCCTGAACTTTTTGCAGTCTGGACTGCTGTCTGGCTCTAGAATTTGCAAATAAAGCCAATCCAATCTGCGAAACTGGATTAACTGTGGTTTGTTTTTCACAAGACCCAAGTGACCGGTCTCTTCTCTAGCATACTGGAGTATACCCCCAGACCCTGGCTGTGCTGTGCTCTCCTTCTTAGTACCAGAGCACTGAGATCCCCACCTGTTTCTGCGTCCAGCCTGCCTGTGGGGCCTCCACATAGCAGAGCAAAGAGGCGCATGAGGACAAAACCCCAAGAAGTGTGCAGCCAGGCTGCAAAGGGAAGGCTGCCACAGCTGTTACAACACTGGACTGTTTCCTGGCCACTACTTTGGGCTCTTCAGATGTGACCCTCCTGTGCCCTGCTGGCTCTGCTGCCCAGACTCTTACCTAGGACCCCATGATCTAACAGGCAAAGGCCTATTGCTGTAACGGGCCTAGTACCTGCAGGCTTCGCTGGGTGGCTGAGAGATGACAGGAATGTTTGTAGTGACCCATTGCACGGTGCATATGTTCATGTGTCTCCATTTTGTATAGGAGGAAATTGACAGAAAGTAGACGGTTTGACTTCTTCTGGGCAAGCAGCTAAGCAGTGGAACTGGGACTTTAATCCAGGTAGTTTGAATTCAGAACCTATCTTCTGTTAGTTAAAATGTACCCAAACCCTAAATGTGCCATGGCTAGAAGCTCACCCCAAGATGCTAAGTGACACAGACTTTTTTATAGTTCTGAAGTTGAAGATGTTGGCAGGGCTGCTCTTTTCGGAGTCTTTGGGGAGGATCTTGCTTCCCTGCCTTTCTCAGCTGGTGTAAACAGTGGGCAGCCCTTACGTGCAATCCCTTCCTCACATCACGCCAGCCTCCGCTTCCACTGTCATGTCTCCCACCACTCTGATTCTCCTGCTTCCCTCCTCTAGGAACCTTGCAATGGCACTGGTCCTTCCTGGGTGATATAGGATGATCTCCTGGTTCAAGAGCCTTCAGTGAATCACATCAGCAAGGTTCCTTTTTCCATACCAGCAGGTTTCAGGAATCACAACGTCAATGTCATTGATTTTGGTGGTGGGGATGTTATTCTGCTTACCATACTCATAAAGCTGCCTATTTTCCCCCATCTGCTGGATAATAGGGTGATTCTTGTATGTGGGTACTCTGATGTCACATGCTGTTCTGCAAAATTCATATAGTAAGCTGCATGAGGCGGTGAATGCCTGTAACTTCAGCATACTGGGAGGCTGAAGCAGGAGGGTTGTGAATTTGAGCCTAAGTTTGCCAATTTAGGGAGACCCTGTCCCAAAATTTTTAAAAAAAACTCAGTGTGAAGGCCCTGTTGTCAATCCCCAGTACTGTGAAAAAACCCTACTAAAACAAAAAATAATGTTTTTTAACATTTAACAAATATCAACTAAATGCCTAATATGGCTTATTATCCTACTTAATTTCTTTAATTCTTCTAATCAGTCCTTGAGATGGATCTGTGGTAGAGATGAGGAAGCCTGGGCCCAGACACTCACAGGACTTGCGCAGCTGCTGGACTGGCACGTGAGGGCTTTGCTAAGCTCTGCAGCTGTGTCCACATCGTGCTTTGGCTGATCACCCATTTTTATGTTGCATTTTGTAATTCAGAGGGTTTTACTTTTTATCTCTTCACCTGTTTCTTTCACACATCAGAGGTATAGGTACCAGAGGTGTATCTATTTCATTGATGAGGACACCGAGGCACAGATTACTAAGTTTTCTGCCCAACATCATGCACAGGAAATGAGTGGAGAAGATTGGATAGACACAAAGTCAAATTTATAGCCCCCAAACTCTCATCATGGCTGTAAGAAAACTAATGGCCCAGAAAGGGCAGTTCTCACGTCTATTTTCATCAGATGCAGAGATGTTGAACAGAGAATGACCTGGTGGACAGAATGCCTGCAACCAGATCCGTTAGTTACGAGACAGACACAGACCTCAGAGGCTCCTTCCCTTCCTGTCCAGAGTGTGGCCCATGGCAGCAACACAGGCAGCCTGCCGGAGCTTCCAGAGCTACAGCAGGTCAGGAGCCACCCTGCACCGCCAGCTCTGAACCTGAGTTTTCACAAGATCCCCAAATGAGACTTGTACACACGCAAAGCACTTGCAAACGATTATATCCTCGATTGTCGGCCCAAAGCCACAGTCATTTAAGCTTTTGCTCTAAAGGACTTTTATCTTTAATGTTTTAGATCTATATAATGTTTTATTATTATGGGCATTAGTTAAAATTTACTATATATCGTGTAATATATGAATTATTGGCTCTTTCTTTGAAAACAGAACAAGAACAGATGCATAATTAATTGGTAAAAGGAAATGACATCTTTTTACATATCTTATTGCTACTGTGCATGTGCAATAGGAAATGCACATTCTTCGGAAACAGAAGAGCAAGAGCAAGGGAGAAAAGGTGGAGCAGAAAGGCAGGAAGGGAGGAAATGAACGTTCTTTTCAGAAGCAACAAAGCAGGCATGACTTGGAAATGGCTTCTTGGTAGTGAAACATGCAACTATTTTAATACGTTTCCGGATACCTAAGTAATAATCTTTTGTCAGGTGAGAAAAAATGTGAAGGAAGAGAACATATGGTTGAGGTGTTTAAAGAGATGCAGAAGATGTACAACACAATTACCACTTCATGCAGGTTTTGGGTAAACATTCGTGTTTACATACATGCCACCAGGTACAGCTGAAGACTAAGCAACAATCTTAAAATATAAACCTAACCAAATGGTACAACAGTAGCTCTTCAAATGAGATTAGAGAAGTGTAATGTGTATCAAAACATCAATATATTATGCAGTTTTGATCATACACAAACATATTCATACCAAATAGTCTGATTATCCCCAGAAACCAACACTGCAGCTTCTGTGCCATCAGGCTAGAGGCATGCAGGAGTGGCACGATTACTGCTATCTGCAGAGGACTGCGGGTTACTGTGACCTGGGTTCTGACTCTCAGAGAACTGTTCACTACCCTTCTGTGTAGCTTTTTCTAAGGAAGCAGGAGCCTGGTTTGTTTCTCTGGTGGTCAGGCTGAGAGGTAACCCACTTACGTCACTAACGTAATGTATCCCTGTGCTCAGGGTTAGGAACGGCTGAGAGGAGTGAACCACAGTAAATGATTCTGTGCTATCTTTACATGATATGCCAAATACGTCATAAGACATATTAGTAGTTGAAAAAGTCTGGTCTAGAAAATATGACCTTTTTGTTCTTGAGTTTCTATCCTGGGAATATAGAGTCTCAGGCAAATCTGTAGCTAAATCACTTTGGGCATAAGAACCTACTCCTTGGACTTGGTATGTTTTTTTTTTTAAGCTGCTGTTGAAATTGAAGAGCAAATCCTCTCCTCTCAGCACAGTGAAGCTGCATACATAGTTCTCAAATATATGTGTTTTAGAATCATTAAAGATGTTTGTTAGAAGCACACACTGCCTTGCCCTGTTTCTAGAGGCCCTGACTTGGTGCCTCTGGGGCTGGAACCAGAACGGTGCATTTTAAGAAGGACCCCTGCTGTCTCCTCTGCTCCTCGCCTCCTGATTTTTTTGTTTGTTGTCTTTGGATCATGTTTGAAGAATTCTATTAAAAAATAATGCTACTTTTGACTGTGTTTGAAGAGTTTACATAAAAATTTCAGAAGGAAAAGCAGGTTAAAAAGCAGGAAGCCAGAAAAGAAGAGAATGTGGTATTGAATGTTATGATTCTTTCTTTTTATTAATGGGCTGCTCTGAAGGTTGTGATTATTGGCCTGGAGGTTGAGGCACCAACGGTGAGGTCAGCTGTGTTTGGCCATCTCACCTTACACCTTTCTACTGGCACCCAAACAAAAGAAGGATTGTTTGTTTGTTTGTGGTTTTGTTTTTTCTAATAAAAAGAAGATTCTTAACTAGATCAGTCTTTTAAACTGTATCAAGTGTCTTCCTGGCCAGCCTGAATGATAAATTATAGCTCTAATATTAACTTTAGCTATGGTGTCTAGAAGAAAAGGCCTTTTCACTAAGAAAAATGCATACTGAGTCTAGATGTTGTTTCTTTGATGCAAAGTTAAATACATTTTGCCTTGAACTTACAAACAGGAAATTATTTCTGTTTCTGAGATATTTTATAGATTTGATCTAAACTTTAGGGCAACGAAACACAACACTCAGCATAATGTAAAAGCAGATAAAAACATGCTGCCTCCTCTTTGGTGAGTTGTGTGTTAATCTTTCCTCAGATTTCGGTGTCTGCCCTGAAACCCAAGTCCTGGAAGGGCTGCTGAACTAGAGCCTGGCCACTCTGGGAGTTGGCCCGTGTCCATGTTCCAGAGCTGCAGCAGGGGAGCTGAGGCCAGGCTTGTGGCTTTTACCCATTTCTCTGTCTCTGTGAATAGGCAAAAGCGATTGTTCTTCAAGTGACATTCTCTTTGGAGCTCCTGAGATAGTGCAAGAGAAAGAAATAGCGCAGGGTCGGGTGCACTCTGAGCGGAGGCTGATAGTAGTCAGGAAACTGGTATTGGGAAGATCTCTGTGTAGAGAGGAAAAGTACCCAAGTGGTGTCAGCACTGAGGAGGTGCTCCACTGTGTGAAATGCCGCATGGCTGGGAACTCACACCTCTAAGCACCGACTTTTGTCTTGAAAGCATATTTGATGAAAATCTCTATAAAAGTGTTCTTCTCTTTCAGATTTGAGAAGATAAAAACTATTTTCCTGATTCACGTTCCCTAACCTAACACATTTTTCAAGTTGTTTAAAAAGAAAATGTAGAACATGATTTACTGTGAGGGAGGGAGGACTGATAAAAATCTCACTTGCAATCCAGGTTTGTGGATGAAGGAAGTTTAGGGATTTGCTAACCAACTTATTCATGGTAGAACCAGGCTACCTCAGAAATACTTGGATAACTCTTTCTATTTCTTCATGCCAGTATTTTTTCTTCAAAGTCTTATTATTTTCTTGCATAATTCTATTTTTAAAAGTAAATTATAGCTAAGGCAATGTGTATGGCTTTACCCTTGAGCGCAAGTCTAACTTTGTAGGAGGTAAGTGAGAGAATATGAGGGTGACAGTGAGGTGTCACTCAGGCGTAGGAGCTTCTTTCTGCTCCAGTGCATGTCTGCTTTCTGCACATTGCTTCCAGAAAAACCTACACCTTATCTCAGCGAATGCAGCACCTTACCCTGCCCCATTCAGTTATGTCCTGGTGGCAGCTCCTGTTCCTCTTTTGCTTGGAGCTCAGTTCTACTCAAGATTTATCTTCCCAGTGTCAGGATCTTGCTTCAGTGTTTTGCTAAGAAGCAGAGCCCCGCAGTGGGAGGCAGTTTTGCTAAAGCTGCATCGCCCACCAAAGGAGAAATATAGCTAGGTAGCACTAACAGTTCTATTCAATTTGCTCTTCACAGAAATACATTCTGTTCTTCTCTTTCAGATTTGAGAAGATAAGAACTATTTTCCTGCTTCACGTTCCCTAACCTAACAGACATTTCAAGGATGTTTTAAGGACAGGGATTGTGCTGTGTTTAACTGTTAACATGAAATGGCAGATTCTGAGGAAAATCAAGACTCTCAGAGCATTTAAAATGGGGTGATAGTCTCCAACCCCATATGGTAGAAATATGGATTTTTTGAAAAGTAATTTTATGAACTTAATATGATGCCATGGGTATTTTAAAGACAATTCATGATCTATTACTGTGTTGAGCAGTTAGTTTGTACTTCTTTATTGCATTATGGCTTTAAACATACTTGGGAAAAGTAAAACAAGAAGGAGAATGGATTCTTTCCATCCACATTGTCTCTAACTTAGAATCTATTTATTAACTTAATTTTTTACTAAGGTACAAACTTGAAGTATGCATTGAAATAAAATGATATCTCTGTTTTTTACATATGTGTTAACTCATGTGGCTACCACTTACAAAATATAAAAACTACTGCACCTCAAAAATCCCCTCAGTCCCTTTCCTGGCTGCATTTGGCCCTAGTAGAGTTGACTATTGCTATCACGATTTTTGTTATAATCCATTAGTTTTGCCTACTTGCAGACTTCCTGTCAATGGAATCACATCGTCTTTCTCGTATTTAGCTTCTTTCACCCCACGTCAATAAGATCCATTTATACTTATGTTTATATCAGTCAGCTTTCGTCATTGAAGTTGTGTGTAACATGCCATTATGCGAATATATCAGAATGTATCCACCATCCACTTGATGGGCACCTGTCCTGGTTTCAGTATTATGTTACTATAAATAAAGCTACCAAAACTACACTGGCAAATACCTTTTAGTTGGCATAAGTGCTCACTTCTCCATGGTCTATATTCAGGAGTGAAATTGCTGCAACATTGGGTAGGTGTATATTTATCTAGCAGTTATTCCCAAACAATTTTTAAAATGCTCGGCTTCCTTCAGCAATGCATGTTGCTTCATATCTTTACAAATGTTTGAATCTCAGTCTCTCATGTAGCCACCTTTGGAGGTATGTGGGGTATGTGGTTTTTCACATCTTTTTATCAGTGCGCACTGACTGTGCAGGTGACCGCGTCTCACTTTCGCAGACCTGCGCATTTACAAACATGCTTCTGTCGCTTTGGCTCCCATCACTCTCCTCATTGTAACTTCAATTTGCATTTTCTGAGGGAGAATTGATGTCAGTGGACTTTTCTCATACATATAGGCCAGTCTCTTTTTTATGTGAAGTGCCGCCCTTCTCTTGTTCCTTTTCATTTTGGTTTGATTTATTTTTCTTTTTTGTGTGTGGGTACCAGGAATCAAACTCAGGACACTGAGCTTGCCAAGCAGGCACTGTGCCACTGAGCTATATTCCTGACCCTATATTTTTCTTTTATATATTCTGCTTTTATATAGTCTTTCCTTGCATTATATACATGTTTTCTTCCATTGCATGGTTTTCTGCTTGCTATTACGATGGTGAAGAATGGACGCTCTTAGTTTTCCTGAGGTCCACTTCACACCGTTTGGGTGTTATAATTAGCGATTGAAAATGTACTACTGAAAAAATCTTGGCCTATTCACAAATTTAAAAAACATTTTCTGATATATGTTTTAATTATTGCATTGGGCATGAAACCCAAGGTCTCAGGTATGCTAAGCAAGCCCTCTTGAGTTATACCTCCAATCCTCTATGTATCTTTTAGAAGCTGCACTATTTTAGATGTATCTACATCTATATCTATATAATACATTGTCAAATAACTTTTTGTTCTAGGGGTTGAAACCAGGGCCTTTACACTAAGCTGCACGCTCAGTCCTTTTTCCTATTTTTACTTTGAGACAGGGTCTTGCTAAGTCACTAAGTTGCCCAGGGTGGGCTCAGACTTGTAGTCCTCCTGCCTCAGCCTTCTAAAATGCCGGGATTAGTGGTGTGTAGCACTATGCTTGACTTTCCAACTTCTAGCTTTTGAGTATGAGGTGAAGTAGGGATCAATATTATTTTTCCTCTCATACTGATATCTGATTTTTATAGCACTGTTCATTGAAGAGGCTATCTTTTTTACTATATTGGTACTTTTGCTTTAAATCAAGTGATTTCACAAATGTAGGTCTGTTGCTGGATGCAGAAGCTCACTTTTTTGGCATGTTTGTTGCAAGTATTCTGGTGGGTATGGCATTGGGTTGCACATCAGAGGTCTTGGCTTCCAGGGCTGATTTTGCCAAGGACAGGAGAGGGTGGGATGAGAGGGTATGTTGACCTGTTTGATGTCATGTCCAACGTTTCTTCCTCACTTGTGTGCTTTACCTGTGTAGCTAGTAAGTGACCACTTCTTGCCTTCCATCTCTTTAATTAACCATGGTCACACCGGACACATGCTGACTGAGGTCTGGATGTCCAGAGGACTACGAAGCTTTCCTTTTTGGGAATTTGACATGAAAGCCACTGAGGCTGATGGTCCAACTCGATGAATCATATAAAATAAATGTTTGGCTACATTAGAGATACAAAGCCATGGAGCATGGCTCCCAAATTTAAGGGAGAAGGAGCAGAAATATGTTGAGAAAGTCAATGGGAGGGGGAGAGAAAGACAGAGACAGAAACAGGGAGAGAGAGAGAGAGCATAAGCAAGGAGGAGTGGACCTGAAAGGAAGTAAGAGAATGACAGCGACAGAGAGACTATCTGGGAGAAGTGCGTGACACAGTCCATGCGACGCTCCTGTAACCGCTGCTGGAGAAACAGTAAGAAAGATGAATGGGAAGGGCCCATACAGTTTACACCACTTGCTGAGGGGCGATGCAGAGAACTTTCATAATTAAAATCATATAAGATGTATTTCAACAATTTTCTTTACTCCTTAGGCCTTCAAGTAACTTTGCAGTTTGTTTTATACAAGATCTCATAGAGGCAGTGGCCCACCAGTGGTTAGAAAAGTATGTTAAAAAAGCCCTGGTCCAGTGTGTTAGGAGAGCCCTGGTCCTTTCTGTAACATTTCCTTTCACCTGCTCTTCACCCTGGACCCCAAGTTGAATGAAGTTGCCTTGCCATATGTTGTGTGTCCTTGTTAGAAATTATAATTTTATTCTAGGTAGTTTATTAAAGTTAGTATTTCTTGCAGAGAGATGAACATTGACTGGAACACTTGGATTCCTTTCTGTTGTGAAACGGAGGTCTGGTTCTTCCCCTAGGTTCTGAAGAGGCTGTATGAATGCAGTATGTAAAACTTGCCAGAGGTGTTGAACATACACGGGAGTGAGCACGAAGCAGTTACAAGGCAGTGAGGAACAGCCCTAGGAACTGAAGGGTGTAAACAAGGAACAGCAGTGTGCAGAAAGCTTTTCTTTCTTTTTTTTTTTTAATTTTTAAAATTATTTATTTATTTATTTATTTATTTATTTTTGGCAGTACTGGGGATCGAACTCAGGACCCTGCGCTTGCTAGGCAGGTGCTTATTCCACTGAGCTACATCCCCAGCCCCAGAAGGCTTTTCTGAGATCAGAGTAACACGCTTCCTAAAACATGGGGCTGCCCTCTGTGTTTGGTGAAATTTTTATATGATGGGTATGACTGATACATCTTAGGGCTTGTAGAATTTGGGAACAGCTAAAACACTAACCTGATTGTAATTTGTCATTGGATAAAAGAAGTTTAATCAATCAAATTTTGCCCTTTTTGGATAAAGGTCAGGTAAACATGAAGGGCAGGTCATCTGGCAGTGTGTGCCTGGCACATCCAGGTAGAGAGATGCTATGCTAGAGGACACCAGCCTTCAGGCACCTGGGGAGGGCACTCTGCTGGGCCAGGGACCATTACCTAGAACCTCTCTGCAGCTGCCCACACCTTCCTTTGCTATAATACCAAAGTCCCAAGTTACTTCTGTTTGCTGACTCCCAATATGTCTTGCTCAGTATTTTGCTAGTTGGAGGACAGTGTTTGGAAAGGAGTGAAAATATTTTAGCTACTGGAAAGAAATATTTCTCACTCTAAAGAAATACATCTGCTGACTAGTTTATATATTTCAATGAACTCAAGTGGCAAAGTCAGCATTCTGTTGTTAGCCACCTCTGGTATGTTAATAAAGCTGGATGTCAGACTCCTGCAAATCAACTTTATGGTTGTCGCTAGGTCATCATATATTATAACAGAAGATTGCTTTATAAAACCATTTCACCAGTGCCAGAGGAGTCATCTTGTGAGCTGTAACTTAGGAAACCTTGTAGCAGGTACTTGGAAGTGCATTTGGATTGGAAGGTGCTCATCTCTTCAGAATCTTCAGGGTTCTGTGATTTGTGATATAGCAGGAACAGACGTGCATCAGGAGAAATAGAGTGCTATATTATGTTGCTCAGGCCACCATCAGAATATATGATAGACCTACAGGTTTAAACTCCAGGAATTTATATTCTTATAATTTTGAATGCTGGAAGTTCTAGATCAAGGTGATCTGCAGATGGTCACCTTTCACCTTCTTTTTTTTTTTTTTTTTCCGGTACCAGGGATCGAACTCAGGACCTTGCGCTTGCCAGGCAAGCGCTTATGCCACTGAGCTATACCCCCAGCCCCACCTTCTCTTAACATAGTCACCCCTGTGTGCACAGGCCAAATCCTCTTCTCATAAGGACATTAGTTGCATCAACTTAAGCTGTTTCCAAACAAGACCCCATTCTGATGTACTGAGGGTTAGGGCATCTACATATAAATTTGTGGGGAACACAATTCATCTCATGCCAGGTGTTGAAGTCTGTACCATCAAGGCAGCAGGAGTCATCTTGGTGAGTTAGAGCGAGGATGAGCTGCTGGGCACTGGTACACTCATCCAAGGCTGGCACCGAGGTAGGGCAGGCAAAGTTAGCCTCCTCCCTGTGGAACCCCTGCATACCTTACAGAAAGCATTATGAAAATGTTGATTATTAATTATTGTGTGGAATGAACAGGGGCATGCCCCAATCCTAGATATTGTTGTAATTTAAAAGCCAATAGCATAAATATCCCACACAACTCAGGAGTGTTGGCCCAGCATGTGCTTAACTGTTGTTGTTTATTGAAAAGGGTTTTTCTTTGAGGAATGACCAGTCAGCGGGAGCAGAGAACAAGGACAGCTTTCCTGGAAAGAAAACCGTTTGTCTCCATTTTGGCTAAACCTGGCCCTAATTCTGTGCATTGATATGTACAGAGCTGGCTGGGATATTTCTTTACCCACTCAGTCGGCTTTAAGAAATGCAAATAGGTCCAGCTGAGGTGCCCATGTATAGTCTTTAAAGCAATTCCACAGGTCAGTGAGGCCCCGCCTGTAGCTTCCCACTAGTATGTGTGAGCTGGGCCAAGAGACACTGTGCTGTCCTCTGAAACTGAGGCTGAAAGAACCTGTGACACCTCAGGGCATGAAGAGGAGACTTTAAAGTTTAAGCACCAACCCCAGAATACAAGATACATCCTCAAACGGTATCATGAAGATTATTCTTTCTGTATATCTCTCTCTGCATGTTGCAGAGGTGACTCAGGTCTCCCGCCTAGCCCAGCTCATAGCCCTCACAGACTTCCCACCATTCAGTTCAGCCACTCATTCCCAAGCCACTCCCCTCTTCATAAATTAATAAAACCTGTGTTTGGCCCTTGGTCAAGCCTTTGTTCTAGTCAGCCATTGTTCTGACTGGACTTAGGACCCCCTTGGCTCCCCACCATTGTAATATGTTTTTGTGTCTTTATTCTGGCCATGGGTTGCACTGGAAGTGGTAAATTGGAATTATTTGAATTCCAATAACTTTTCCTTGGGATTATAAATGTGGGCTCCTCTGGACCAAGACAAGGTCCACAAGGGCTTACTACAAGCAGGTCCAGAATCAGAGTTAATGCTTCCTGTGTTTAGGGATTCCAGTATTCTGGGGATGTTTCCAGAGTCCTACTGGTTCTTAGACAGGGCCACTGAATTCTTTGGGGTGGCTTCTATTGAAGGCTGAGTCCATTTGTTCTTTGACAATCTTGGCTCCAATTTATGAATGATGCGAAGAAACGTTGAGTACCAACTGGCTCAAATGTAACCCTTGTTGCTCTGGCCAAGTCTCTCAGGCTTCTGATAATGGACTGTGGTTTGGCCAGCACAGTTTGCTCCACATGCTCCCGTCAGTTGTCAGGACAAGATCAGTGTGCAGAAGGCCATGCCCAACGTCCTAGAGCCAAACGAAGATGTCAAGGAGAAATGGCCTCAAATCAGAGTTAGAATGACCAGTGCATTTATTCATTTATTTATGAAGCACCTATTGTCTGATTTATACTGTTAACAGATTTAGACACACACTTTTGATAAAATAGACAAAAATCCCTACCTCCACTGAGCTTTCACTCTGTTGGGAAGAGACAGGCAGTAAATAAAACTATTAGGTGGAATAAATATATCCTCTGTCAGATGGTGATGAACATTATGGAGAAAAATAGGACAGAGCAGGAGGATGGGAACTGTTTCAGGTGATGGCCAGGGAAGACTTCATTGAAAGTGATTTTGAGCAGAGTCTTGAAGAAGGTGAGGGAACAAGGCATTGAGTTTTTGAAAAGGGAATATTCCAGGCAGAGAGACACCTGTGCAAATGCCCTGAAATACAGGAAACACCAGGAGCCAGTATGGCCGCCGTAGCAGGAGAGAGCAGTGAGGCATCAGCGCAGGGACAATGTGACGGACTGGCTGGGTGAGGGGCAAGTGCAGAAGGAGGGGCCCTGCAGGCAACTGTGCAGGCTGTGACTCTGACTGGAATGAGAAGCCGTTTGTTGAGCCTCAGTAGAACAGTGCGTGACCTACTAACTTTGAAAAGACTGAAAACAATTCAAAGGTAGGCACAAGTAGAAGCCAGGAGACCATAGCAATGAGCCCCATAAGAGCTGAGGGTGACTTGGACCACATGGTAGTGGACTGGTGGGAAGTAGTTGGATTCTAGACATGTTTTGAAGAGAATGTTTGGATCTACTAACAACTTGGAAGTGGTCTATGTGGGAAACAATGAGGGAAAGAGGATCTCAAGGTATTTGGCACTAATAACTGGAAACCTACTGCTAAAGTTATTAGAAATATTGTCAGAAAATAATTTTAGACAAGTGCACAGGCTTTAGAGTATCTGAAACTCAGATGTCACTTTCACATACTATTATATAAGAACTAAAGAGTATACTGTGTGTCTTGGTTAGTTTTCTCTCTTTGCTGAGACAAAATACCCAACACCCAAAATGAAGGAAGTAAAAGTTTATTTAGCTTACAGTTTCTGGAGGTTTCAGTCCTCACTTGGCAGGTTCTGAGGCAGAGTGGCACATGGCAGAGGGCAAACTATTCATGGCAGCAGAGCACAGCAAAAACAACCAAAGCAAAAGGGAGGCATGGCGGCAAAAGCAGCCTCTTTCCTTCCCTTACATTGCACAGGCTACCCCCACCCAGGGGGCATGTAGCTCTCACACAGTCTCGATGCCCTCCTCTTCCACAGGCTCAGGATGTATACAAAGTAAGCACCTTGGCTTCCTGCTGAGTCACTCAGCCAAACCTCTGGACTTCCCAAGTTGACACAATGTATAAACCATAACACTGTGTAAAATCCTCCAACCTAGCTTCAGAGCACCTGATGTCTCTAACATATCCATCCATAAATCCGTCGGTCTGTCCATCCATCCACCCATGCACCCATCCATCCCCCCTTAATTAATTCTGCTCACCAGCTACATCTCAGAAATCCGTCAGGAACTCCCTGTTTCTTGAGATCTAGGTGGCATTCACTTAAACAGCCCCATTCCACGGAGTGAGAAAACCTTGGATATCTGAAGAATTGCCACTAAATTCCAGGGCACTCACCTTCTTCGGGACTCTTCGTGTCCTGCACATCAGCTGCAACCATGCTGCCCTGGTTCTGACCTGGCGCCGAACACAGGGGGTGTGGAGGACTCTATTGATGATTTGGGGTGGTGCGCTTGTTTTTTCACTTATCTCCTTTATCTTTTCCAGTAGTAAAAGTAATTAAACTCACTGTTTCTGTGTAAAAGTTGTCTGTGGTTTAAATTTGGTCTCTATCCCTAAGATTTTATCATAAAGAAATCATGTTCTCTTTAGCGCATTCTGAAAGGTTTCAGGCAGAGTTTGATTGTTTCTTTAAAAACTCTGGTTGTTTGGAGGATGGACTGCAGAGGGGACCCATCTCCCTCTGCTGCTTCTGCCATGGGATCATCTGTCCTCTGTGCGACTCAGTTTGAGGTTCTGTAGAGTGGAGCTGCTCTATGGCTTTTACTTTACTGTCTCTAACCTTGGTGCTGTGCTCCAAATAGAGCTCCCTCCTCTCAATCAGAATGAAGATTGATGCTCACGCTTCTAGTGATCAGTACTCAGCCCCCACCCCACCACACTACCACATCAGTTTGCAGATGTGTCCAGACATGTCTGACTCTCATTTTGACTCTAGCTGGAACCTGTAAGTCTTACAAATAGGTTTCTTCATTGCATTTTGCACCCGGCCACCTAGTCTGCTTGTGTTCTAGTTTGGTGCTTGGAATTCTGGAATAGCTTCAGCACTGACTTTTTCCATTCCCCTGTATTATTTAGATTTCTCCAGAGAAACAGAACAAATAGAAGATATATATTACAGGGAATGGTCTCACAGGACCATGGAGGCTGAGCAGTCCCATACTTTGCCATCTGAAAGCCAGTAGTGTAGTTCCACCGTGAGTCTGAAGAACCGAGAACCAGAACGGATGGTGTTAAATTCTAGTTCAAGTTTGTATGTCCGCTTGAGATTCAGGAATGCTGATGACGCAGGCGCCAGTTCTAGCCTCATTCCAATGCCAGAGGAAAATGGACGTGCTACCTCGAGCTGTCAGGGCGGGAGGGAGGGAGGGATG
>PVLD010022698.1:0-28825 GCA_004027595.1 Dinomys branickii
CCTGAGTTTGGTGCATGGTGATACACTTCGGTCTATTTTCAGTTTTCAGCCAGAGGCAAGCCAGTTTTTCCAGCACCATTTATTAAACAGGCCTTTTTTCCCCCAGTGAGTTTGGTTGACCCCTTTGTCAAATATTAGGTAGCTGAGTGGGTTTGTCGTTATGGTTGCATCTTCCAGTCTGTTCCATTGATCCTCAGGTGTGTTTTTTAGCCAGTACCAGGTTGATTTTATTAGAGTAGCTTTGTAGTATAATTTCAGGTCAGGGATTGTGATTCCACCTGACTTGTCCTTATTGCCCAGGATTGCTTTTGCTATTCTGGGTCTCTTCTGGTTCCAGATGAATTTGAGACATATTTTTTCTAGATCTGTGAGGTATGCTAACGGTAGTTTAATGGGAATTGCATTGAATCTGTACAACAGTTTTGGTAGTATGGCCATTTTCACAATGTTAGTTCTCCCTAACCATGAGCAGGGTATGTTTTTCCATTTATTGAAATCCTCTTCGATCTCTTTTTTCAGAGTACTGTAGTTTTCACTGAATAAATCTTTCACATTCTTTGTTAGATTGATTCCTAAGTATTTCAATTTCTTGGTTGCTATTGTAAAATGTATGGTTTCCTCGATTTCTCTCTCAGTCTGTTTGTTGTTCGTGTATAGGAATGCTATTGATTTTTGGGTGTTGACTTTGTATCCAGCTACGCTGCTGAATTTGTCAATTAATTCCAGGATATTTCTTGTGGAGTTTTTGGGGTCCTCCATGTATAGTAAGTATCATGTCATCTGCAAATAGTGATAGTTTAACTTCTTCCTTTCCTATCCTTATTCTTTTTATTTCTCTCTCTTGTGTGATTGCCCTGGCTAATGCTTCCAGAACTATGTTGAATAGGAGTGGTGACAGTGGACATCCTTGTCTTGTTCCTGACTTTAAAGTGAAAGTTTTCAGTTTATGTCCATTTAGTATGATGTTGGTTCTTGGTTTGTCATAGACGGCTTTGATCAGATTGAGGTAGAGGCCATCTATTCCTATTTTTCCTAAGGTTTTTAACATGAATGCATGTTGGACTTTATCGAAAGCCTTTTCTGCCTCTATTGAGATGATCATGTGGTTTTTGTCTTTGACTGTATTAATATAGTGTATTACATTTATTGATTTGCAAATATTGAACCATCCCTGCATTCCTGGAATGAATCCTACCTGGTCGTGGTGTATAATTTTCTTTATGATTCGCTGTAATCTATTTGCCAATATTTTGTTGAGTATCTTTGCATCTATGTTCATTAGAGAGATTGGCCTATAGTTCTCTTTCTTGGTTGGGTCCCTCTCTGGTTTTGGTATCAGTATTATACTTGCCTCCGGAAATGTGTTAGGGAGAGTTGATTCTTTTTCGATTTCATTGACGAATTTGAGGAGTGTTGGCATTAGATCTTCTCTGAACGCTTTATAGAATTCTGCTGTGAATTCATCAGGGCCTGGGCTTTTCTTTGTTGGTAAGTTTTTAATAACGTTTTCAATCTCATTAATTGATATTGGGTTGTTCAGGATTTTTACGTCTTCCTGATTCAATTTTGGTAATTTGTACCTTTCTAGGAATCTGCCCATTTCTTCTGTATTTTCTCTCCTATGGGAGTAAAGATTTTCAAAGTAGGTATTAATGATCTTTTGGATTTCTGTGGGATCTGTAGTGACTTCATCCTTTTCATTCCTTATTGCATGAATTTGAGATCTTTCCCTTCTTTTGTTGATAAGGTTGGCTAGGGGTTTATCAATTTTATTTATTCTTTCAAAGAACCAACTCCTTGATTCACTAATTTTTTGTAGAGTTTTCTTCATGTCAATTGTATTATTTTCTGCCCTGAGTTTTATAATCTCCTCCCTTCTTTGGGCTCTTGGTTTGGCTTGTTGTACTTTTTCTAAGAGTCTGAGGTGTAGCATTAGGTTATATTTTGCTCTCTTTCTGTTTTCTTTGTATATGAGTTCATTGCTATAAATTTCCCTCTGAGGACTGCGTTCATTGCATCCCACAGATTCCGGTAGGTTGTACTTGCATTTTCATTTATTTGTAGGTATTTTTTAATTTCTTCTTTAACTTCTTGTGTGACCCATTGTTTATTCAGGAGGTTGTTGTCTAATTTCCAAGTGTTTGTGTGGTTTTTGGAGTTCTCTTTGTCATTAATTTCCAATTTCATTGCACTGTGATCCGATAATATGCATGGGATAATTTCAATTCTTTTGCATTTAGGTAGATATGCTCTATGGGCTAGAATGTGGTCTATTTTAGAGAAAGACCCATGTGCAGCTGAGAAAAATGTGTATTCTGATGTGGGGTGGAACACTCTGTATACATGTACTAAGTCCATTTGTTCACACTTTTGGTTCAGGTCTGTTATTTCTTTGCTGAGTTTCTGTCCAGTTGACCTGTCTCTTTGTGTCAGAGGGTTGTTTAGGTCCCCTATTACAATAGTGTTATTAGTTATTTGATTTTTCACATCTGTTATGACTTGACTTGTAAAGTTTGGTGCTCAATTGTTTGGTGCATAAATGTTTAGGGTTGTTATCTCTTCCTCTTGCAGCTTTCCCCTAGCTGATATGTAATGCCCTTCTTTATCTCTTTTGATTGTTTTTAGTTTGAAGTTTACATTGTCTGCAAACATAATAGCTACCCCTGCTTTTTTCTGGGGACCTGTTGCATGGAGAATTGTTTTCCAACCTTTAACTTTCAACGTGTGGATTTCCTTTTGCGTAAAATGTGTTTCCTGTAAACAGCATATTGTTGGATTGTGTTCCTTTATCCACACTTCCAATCTTTTCCTTTTGACTTGTTAATTGAGGCCATTTACATTAATGGTTATATGTTGGCTTATTCTAGTCATGTTAGTTACTTGTTGTTGTTTTCCTTCTTTTGCTGACTGTTTACTTACTTGTTCTGTTTAGGGAGTTATTTCTATCATTGTTCTTGGAATTGTGGTCTCTTTTTCTCCGTCTAGAATATCTTTTAGTGCTGTTTGCAATGCTGGTTTGGCACTCATGAAGTTCTTCAGTTGTTCTTTGTCGTGGAAATATTTTATTTCTCCATTGAATTTGAAGGATAGTTTTGCATGATACATCAATCTGGGTTGGAAGTTGTTTTGTCTCAGAATCTGTAATATCTCGTTCCAAGCTCTTCTTGATTTCATGGTTTCTGTTGAGAAGTCTGCTGTAATTCTGATGGGTTTTCCTTTATAGGTGATCTGTTTCTTTTCTCTAGCAGCTTTTAATATTGTGTTCTTTTTCTGGATATCTGGGATCTTGACTATTATATGTCTGTGTGTGGTTTTTTTTGGGTTATGGGTCATTGGGGTTCTATATGCCTCGATTAACTGAACTTCAGTATCTTTTACCTTGTTTGGGAAATTTTCTGGTATTATTTCAGCAAATATTCTTTTTATATCATTTGTGTGGTCTCCTGCTGGTTCACTGACTCCTGTTACTCGAATATTATTTTGTTTTGCCTCATCATGCAGCTGTTGGATTGATTTTTCTTGGGTCTTTGATGATTTTATGAGATCCTTCCTTTCACACTCATAAGCTGCCATGCTGTCTTCAAGGTCTGAAATTCTATCTTCGGTTTCATTTAAGCGGTTTTGCAAGCTTTCAGTGGAAGTTTTCAAATCCTGGCAATCTCTTTGGACCTGTTTCATTCTTGGTAATTCATTCCTAAATTGCTCTTGTAACGTTTCCATTTGTTTCCTATTTTCTTCTAATCTTTAATCTATTTCTTCTCTATGTGTATGGAACATTTCTTCCATTATAGTTTTCAGTTCATTTTTTGTCTGAGAGATCATTGCAGGCATGTGGCTTATTTCTGCTTTAAGCTCTTCTATGGCCTGATGAATTGTTTCTTCATTTCGGATGCAATCATTTCAGAACTTGCAGGTATGTGGCTTCCTAGTTCCCCTGTATCCTTGCATCCAGGACTTGTTCTGGGTGGGGTTGAGTTCTGAGGCTGCATTTTGTTCTTCTGTATTCCCATTTTTGGGGTATCAGTTTCAAAATATTGAGCAATAAATTACCCAGGCAGTTCACCAGGCAAAGGTCTGTTGCAAAGGCTGCTCCAATGCCTCCTTCTCTTTGGGACAATACCCCTTAAGCTTTCTGCTGAGAGTTCTGCTTAAAAGGCTGTTCATATACTGGTTTGTGGGGTGAGGTATTCCCTACTGAGAGACCTGGGTGGGGTGTGTAAGACCACTCCCCCACCCTCCCAGGGTTCCCTGCAGGTTTGGGGTGGATCTCCTCCCCCACTTGGTGATCCGGTCCCTGCGTGCAGATAGCTCACCAGTTTTGGAGTCCCCGCAGGTAGGATGGTTCCAAAGTGCCAGTTTTTTGTGCTACTCTCACGATCCGCAGCTCCCTGATGCTTCTGTTTCCTCGCAGTCTCTGGGGCTGGGGGAGGGAGTGGGATGCTCCGCTTCTCTGTGCTCCTCATGCCGCCTCAGCCGAGGCCTGCAGGCTGCTAAGGGCCCTCGCTGCGGGGCTGGGGCCCCATCGGGATCTTGGTTTGGTGCTCGGATTTGCGTAGCCTGCCCGAGGTGCGTGAGCTCTGAAACTGCCCCGTGCTGCTGCTGCCAAAAAGCTGATTTCTGGCTGCAGTCACTGGCGAGCTGCGCAGGTTCGGGAGGTGGGAGGGATCGAGCTGGCTGTGCCCCCAGGGCGCTTGGACCCAGCCGAGCCTCCTCCCGTCCACCACGCTGAGCGTCTCTGGTGCCCAGCACTCCGGGTTTTCCCGTGTCTCGCCACAGCAATTTGGGCCACCCTGCCGCTTCTCCCCCGGCAGCTCAGAGAAACACATTCAGTTTGAACTGCCCAGCCGAGGTCCCGGCATTCGCACTCGCCAAGTCTGTCTCGAGCTGGGGGTGTTTATCAGGGAGGATCCCTCCTTTGCTGCTCACCTGGTCGACATCTTCCCGGAAGTCCCAGAATACTTACTTTTAACATATGCAATGTCCTGGGTTCAAGCCTCAGTAAAGGAAAAGAAAAAGAAGAGGAAGAGGCAGGAGAAGGCGAAGAGAAGGAAAACGAGGAGAAGGAGAAGGAGAAGAAGGAGAGGGAGAAGAAAATAAAAGAAAGAACATGACATTCTTCCTAAAGAGCACTTCTACCCATGACCTTCTAGAAGAGGCCCCAGCTGCAAACCTGAACATGAACTTTCTATCCTTTCATGCACTCTCACCGGATGTACCAAGAATTTGGTACAAATCTCTTTATCTATTTTTAAGTATGTCTGAATTCTTCTCATGTCTGTCTTCTGCCCCCATCTCTGTCTCTTTATTATATACTGAATTGTTTCCCCCAAATTCTTATGTTGAAATGTAAACCCATCCCTTGTCATGGGTGTATAATGATGATTTTGATTTTTAAGGAAATAAATGTGTTTTTTTGTTTTAATTTTTTTAGTACATATTTCCAGTATGTAAGGATTGCTTTCATCAGGGGGAGTTGATGTATATACATAACACAGCTTGCTGTTTCATCACTTTCCCTCCCCCTACTCTCCCCTCCATCCCTTCCTTGGTATTCTTCCAATTTGCAAAAGATCTATTTCTCCCTTCCATTACCTATCTTTTGTTTCACTCTAATTTATTTATACTTTGGGTTTCTTGTATGAGAAAAGCCATGAGATATTTCAGCTTGTATGTCCGACTTATTTCACTTAACATTACTGGTCTCGAAGTGCATCCAATTTCATACAAATGACTCAAATTTATTCTTGTTTGTAGGAATATAGAACTCTGCTGTGTAAATACCATATCTTCCTTATCCATTCATCTGCTGATGGACTGATATAGGCTGCTTGCAAGATTCGGCTATGATAAGTTGCCACTGCTATAAACATAGGTATGCATGTATTATTGTAATATAATGTCTTTAACTCTTTGGGGAGGATACATAGAGAGGAATAGCTGAGCCAAATGGAATTTCTAGTTATAATTTTTTGGGCAATTTCTATACTGATTTCCATAATGGTTGTATTAGTTTATATTCCCAGTAACAGTGTAGAAAGATTCATTTTTCTCCTGAAACCTTGCCAGCATTTGTTATTATTTGATTTCTTAAAGATAGTCATTCTTGCTGGAATAAGGTGGAATCTCTGCATTGTTTTAATTTGCCTTTCTTTAATGCACAGGGATGTCAAACATTTTTTCATGTGTCTATTGGTCATTTTTACTTTTTCCTAAAATGTCTATTCATTTCAGTTGCCTTTTTTTTTATTATGTCTTTTTTTTGTGGGGGAGGGAGAGGATTCTACCTTTTTGAGGTCTTTATATATTCTCTATACTAGTCCTCTGTCTGAGGAGTAGGTGGCAAATTTTTTTTTCCATTCTGTAGGTTGTCTCTTCACTCTGTTTTCTTTGCTATGCAGAAACAATGTCATTTCATATGAATCCATTTGTTGATTCTTGATGTTATTTCTTGTGCAATCAGGGTTCTATTCAGAAAGTCCTTACTTATGCCTATGTCTTCAGGAGTTTTACCTATTTTATCTTCAAGCTGATTAAGTGTTTCTGTTTCAATATTTAGATCTTTGATCCATTTGGATTTTAGTTTAGTACATGCTGAGATATATGGATCTGGACGTGGAGAACCAGTTTTCCCAGCATCATTTGTTAAGGAGGCTTTCTTTCCTCCAGTGTATGTTTCTGGCTCCTCTGTGGAAGATCAGATGGCTGACTGTCTCTGGGGTTGTTTCTGCAACTTCTGTTTTGTTGAACTACATATCTGTTTTTGTGCCATTACCATGATTTTTGTCACTGTAGCTTTGTAATATCACTTCAAATTTGAGATTGTGGTGTTTCATTTTCTGCTCTTATTGTCCAGGAATGCTTTTGGTCTTCTGGTTCGATAGGAACTTTAGGATTGTTTTCTCTAGTTCTGTGAGGAGTACTGTAGGTATTTTGATTGAGAGTGCATTAAATCTATATGTTTTTGAAAGTATGACTGTTTTGACAATATTGCTTCTTCCTGTCTAGGAACAGGAGATATCTTTCCATTTTATGATATCTTCCTTGACCTTTTCTTCAGAGTACTATAGTTTTTGTTATAGAGATCTTTCATTTTCTTTGTTAGGTTAATTCTTGGTGTTTAATTTTTCCTGAAGATATTGTGAAATGTATTGTTTTTCAGTAAGTCAGCTCATTATTGGTGTACTGGAGCACCATGATTTTTGTGTCTTAAATTTGTGCTGAATTTGTTTTTAGTTATATGAGTCTTTGATGGAATATTTTAGGTTTTCTATGTAAAGAAATATGTCATCTGAAATAATGTTAGTTTTTTATGTGTCTCTATTTTTTTCCCTTGCATGATCACTCTGGCTAATGTTTCAAGTACTATATTGAATAGGAGTTGTGAGAGCGACATGATTGTCTTGTCCCTGATTTTGGAAGAAAAGCTTTCAGTTCTTCCCCAGTTAGTATGATGTTGGGATGCCACAAATGGTTTTTATCAGATTGAGACAAGAACTTTCTGTACCTTATTATCTTTAGGGTCTTTGGTCATGAATAGAGGTTGGAATTTATCAAAGGTTAAGGGAAAAAAGGTAAGTGAGGGGTGAAGGAAGGGATCTGATACAGTGGAACTTGTGCTCTTTTAAGAAGAAGAGTCATCAAGATTGGTCTCCATGTGAGAATACAGCAAAAATGTCAGCAAGCCAGGAAAGCCCTCACCAGAACTCAACTGTGCCAGCACTTTGATGGCACATTTCTAGCCTCTAGAATGTCAGGAAATACATTTCTTAACAAAGTTACCCAAGAGACAGCATTTTGCTATGGTCTACCAAGCTGACTAATAGATCTATCTTAATTCCAAGCCTCCCCTGGATTACTGTATCAATTTCCTAAATATCTCTTTGTTTCTAATATAGTCTTCAGTTCATTCTCAATAATGAGTCAGTGTATGATTCACTAATTCTCCACATAAATATTTACTGACTAGGAAGTGAAAACATATGGACACAGAAAGACTTGCACAAGAATGTTTATAGCATCTTTATTTGTACTAGTCCCAAACTTAAAGCATGAAAAAATGAATAAATAAATTAGCATGTTCATACAAAGGAATATTTTATACCAATAAAAAAGAAACCTAAAGAAGTTCTTGTGTTCTACACACAGTAGGGTGACTGTGGCTTAACGTGATTGATGACATATTTTGTGAAGAACTGGAAGAGTTTGAAGGCTTCCAACACAGAGAAATGCTAAGTGCAAATCCTGAGGTCCCTGATTTAATCATTAGACATTGCATATGAGATACTATACTGCTCCCTATAAATATTGATGATTATTTTGTATTGTGTAAAAATGAAAAAAATTAAAGGAAATAATTATTCATATCACAGTCATATAGCTTAAATATAAAATATTATATTGCACAAATGACATCAGCCACCACTTAGTTTGATTTGTATGACATTCTGCAGCTGGGAAAACTAAGCTGTAATGTTAGAAGTTAGGGTAGTGGTTGTGGAGGTTGCTGCTGGTTAGAGAAGGGGCTGAGGGAAGTTTTCAAAGGTGATGCAAATGTTCTACATATGGACTGAAGTGGTGATTATGCTAGTGTGAACATTTGTCGAAACACAGAACTGTACACATACAGTGTACATTTTATTGTATTGAATAACATGTCAATTGAAGGTAGATACATACTGTACAATGCTCTAATGAATGAGGAGCTAAGTGTACATCTTCTAGGAAACAAAAGTTGTCAAGAACTTCACCTTTTTGTTTGCAATCTGCTTCCAAATAAAAGTATGTCCACAGAAGTTCCTGTTTCAGTGTAATACTTCATATGTTGATGTGCTTGTACAATGTAACTCGATCCCATTGCTACCACTTTGGTTTCTGCCTGCCCAGATCACTTGTATCCTGACACTCTCATTTTATTTATCATGTTCCATTTTTCTTTTGGAAAATTCCTCTCAACATTGCAAGTGATGTTCACAGAACTGCTCATCAAGTTGTCCTTCCCACACTCAGCGGGATGACTCAAAAGAAATAGGTCAATGAGTCATTCTCCCATGGAAATCATTGTCTTGCAGAGAGAAATCCATTGTTGGAGCTCAGTTGTTCTGATTCTGATGTCCTAAAATGTTTCAGGCTGCGATGCCCAGTCCTCCCCCCCATCCCGGCTCCTGCCTTCCTTGAGGCTTCTAATGTCACAGTGCCCTGCACTGCTATGAGCTTCCATGAGTTATTCCAGTTGACTTGAGTTTTCTGGTTTGTATGGCTGGACTCACTTTCTGTCATTTGTAGCCTAGGAATGTAATACACCTGTCAGTGGGTTCCCATTATCTTAGTGACAAAGTCCAAATCCTTTAGCACAGCTGTATAGGTCAGGCTCTCCCAGAACCCAAACCTGAGGAAAACAGTGAACACAAGTAGTTCCTTTTGGAGATGATCCCAGGAAGAAATGGTAGGAGGCTGGAAAAAGAAGATGGCAATGGGAAGGCAACCGATAAAGGATACAAAATTGAATTGGTTAACACTTGGGTGACTGGAATTCAGTTCAGCAGGAATGTTGGGAGACAGCATAGGGCACTGTAAGGGTGCTCCCACTTGTGGAGTGGAGAAGCTGGGGTATTTATTTATCTTCCTGCCCCCAATACTATAGTTATTGTTCAGATGCTGCTCTTGCTACAGTAACTCCCTGCAACTGTGATGCTGCCTCTCTTACTGCTTACAAAAACACTCGTGGAGAGTTGCAGAGGCAGGCGCTGTAACAGCCACACCAAAATTATGTCTCGGCCATGAAAACATCTGCAAGAATAGCTCAGGGTGCCACAGTATTGACCACCCCTCTCCTGGTATTCTGTGTGGTTGGCACACAGAACTCTTTTGGGTCCGCAAAGGGACCATACTTTCTAGTTCTCATGCCTTTGCACAGGTGGAGCCGTTTCCCATTTGGAATTTTCTGTCTTACTCCAAACTACCTATCTTAGTTACTTTCTCATTGCTCAGATATAATACTGGTCACTCACAGCTTAGAGGAGGAGAGAGTCATTTTGGTTCAGGTTTTCTTCCATAGTCTTCTGGCTTCAAGGCAAGATAGCATGGTAGTGGAGCACAGCAGAGGAAAAGCTTCTCCTGTCATGGTACCCAGGAAGAAAAAAAAAGGAGGACCTGAGGAGGGAAACAGATCCTTCAGGTCATGCCCCTGTGGAGTGGTCTCTTCTCACCAGGCCCCATTTGCTAACATCATGTTTAGCTATAGCACTCCCAGGATTCAGTCACCTTTCAAAGGTCCTGCCTGTGAGCACCTGAAGTTCTTGGGGGACAGCCAGATAATAACCCATAGCACTAACTTTTCTCATCCTAGGTGTCCTCTACTCTGAAGATCTTCTCTGACCCAACCCTAAAACAAGAGAAGAGCTCTTTAACTGGGTTTCCATTGTACCCAGTCCTCCATGCAGCACAGCGCTTCCTCACAATTACAGTTAATATTCATAGACTTACATTTCCCACTACAGTGGTGCCCTTGTATCCATGAGAGACACATTCCAAGATGTTCTGTATATAACTGAAACCATAGAGTGTACTAGACTCTATATATGATTTTTCTATACATACAAACTTCTACTATGGTTTAGTATGTTTTTAGATACCATAAGGGATCCACAATAGTAACTAATCATAAAATAGAACAATGGTAGCAATATACTATAGTAAATTTTACTTAAAATCTATGAACTATTTATTTCTGGAGTTTTCTATGTAATATTTTCAGACTGCGGTTGGTCATGGAGAACATAATTGAAAATGTAGAAATTGTGCTGCAGATAATGGGGCTCTACTGTATATTCTTAACACCGTAAGGGCAACAGATTTTTTTCCACCAGAGCATTCCACAGCCAAGAATGAGTTCTAGCACTGAAGCAACTAATGTTACTAAATAATGGCCATCAAAGAAAGGACAGAGTGAGAATGGGATCAGAAGGTGCACAGTGGTGGACCAACGATGGCAGACATTGAGGGGCTAAGTGCCTGTTTATTCAGCATGTGTTTACGGTTGCTGATGTTGATGGTGGATAGTTTAGCTAGACTTACGCTTTCAGGATAAGATAAATAATTTTTCATTGCCAATACTGTTTTCTGATAAATGAAAAGCTGCTGTGCTATACCATCCACTGTTTTCTCTGATGCTTGTCCGATTGGGAGAGATTCACTGAGGCACAGTGGGTTCTTACGTCCAAGATCTCATAATACCTTGGACAGGATCATATCCCCTTATAAAACTCAGACCTTTTCATATTATTTTTGCCAAATTCTGTACATATCTCTGAATTTAATAGCATATATAGCATATAATGTGCATATGTACTTATATTATTATAGCCTGAAATTTTAAATACATTTCTTAGCTTAAATAAAACCTGTAAATGTTGCTTACATGCTATCACACAAAGAATTTTTTCCTTTCACAAAGTGCCCATGGCATCTTTTCTGGGTACATGTTTCAGAGTGCTACAGATGCTCAAGTGTCTGGAAAAGCCTTGAGTCTTATGTATAGGTGTTATGGTTTGTGTCTGTATGTCCTCCCAAATCCTCATGCAGTAATTTGGTGGCTTTTAGAGTTTATGACTGATCCATGATCCAATGCTGGGACTAGGGGTGTGAGAGCTATACCTGCCTTAGGGCAGATAGTTTGCTGGGATTATGGGTGTGAGAGCTATACCCTAGGGGAATAGTTTGTATATGTAGGGAAGAAAAAGAGGCTGCCTGCTTCATTCCTGTGGCCATTCCTCCCTTTTGCTGTTTGTTTTTGCTGTTTGCTGTTTGTTTTTGCTGTGCTCTGCTGCCGTGAAGTTTGCCCTTTGCCATGTGCCAGTCTGCCTCTGAAGCAGCCAAGTATGGACTGAAACCTCCACAACTGTAAGCTAAATAAATTTTTCCTTCCTTCGTTTTGGGCACTGGGTATTTTGTCTCAGCAGCAAGAGAAAAGTAACCAAGACAATAGGATATAGTCCCAACCAAGACAATTACTCAAGACCTCTTTGTTTCTAATAATACATAAAACTAACCAAGAAAAGAGATCCTTTAAAATTCACAGGTAAACCTTCAATGAATATGCCCATTAGATTTGAAAGATTAACCTATATGAAAGTTCAAAAAATACTTAATGATAACTGATCAGATATTTCAACTGCAGGGAGAAAAGTGCTTAAGGGTAGATTTTATGCAATTTATGTAACTTTGATTATTTGTATTTCTTTAAATAACTCACCAAGAATGGTTGAAAACATTCTCTCCCACAGAGAAAATATATTTCTTAGTTTGTGGAAGGACTTGCTAATCTCTGACATATTGTAGGGGATATTTTGTGACAGCAAAAATATGTGAGAGTCTCGTTAGGTACATGATATTTTGAAAGTTAACTGCAAATAAAACATGATGATTCCTCAGATGCTATTTTACTTTTATAGAGATATCATCAATGATTATTATATTCACATCTAAAAGTGCAATACTCTGGGCTTAATGCTGAGGTTAAATTTTTTTTGTTCTTATTTATTATGCTCTTTTAACATCGTCCATCTCTATATGGCTTTTGGTACAGGAACACAAAGGTGATTGAGGTACCACCCTAAACGTGCCTGATCTTATCTGATCTCGGAAGCTAAGCAGGGTCGGGCCTGGTTAATACATGGATGGGAGGCATGGTCCATAAATTCCAAGAGCTTTTCAGTCATGCTGGGGATAGGAAAAATCCAAAAAAATATAATACAACACAGAATGAGATCAGCCACGCTAGAAGCAGTACAAAATTGTAGGTACATTCAGACCCTGGAGCGAACCTCTATAATCTGACAGGATATAGGAAGGCCCCTTAGAGATGGTGGCCTTAGAAATAGGGCATAATGAGAGTAGTACTTTGTCAGAAGAGGGGTCCAAGAAGATGGGAAGACATTTTAGGCAAATGAAATAGTGTGCGACAAGCTATACAAAAGGACATTTGTGGGAGGGTGTTATATGTATGGCCCAAGACAGAAGTGATCTATCTTGCTGGAGTGAGAGGGTCATAGGAAAAGAATGTGAAAGACATCTGGACATCCAGATTAGTCTCTGCTCATGAAGAAACTTGAGTACCTAAGCAAGGAATTTGCAGTTTGGTCTGAGGATATAACACTAGAGGGTCTACACAAGACAGTGGCAGGAGTGGCCATGCTTCTAGAAAGTTCTTCTGGGCAGTGTGTACAGACTTATACACTGACGCTGGAATCAAGTCTCAATCAAGCCAGATTAACCTTTAATCTGGCTCTTGCAATTTCTGTGGTCTTTTCTTTCACTGTTATTCCCTTTGTTCTCCAGGCACTGCTGGATTTCCTCAGCCTGACTAAGTACCAAGTTGCTTTCTGCTCTCCCACCTGCCTCTTCCATGGCCAGCTGATATCTGTTCCTTTTACAGCTGAGCTAAGTGTCACATCCTTAGGGAAACTGTCCCTGACCACTAAGCATCTTTTCCTTTTCTTTTGTATCTTATCACTTACCCACTAGTGGAAATAGTAGTTTACTGTGTCACTTTGCCTATTACATCTGAGGAAACTGAGGCTTAGAGAGATTTTCTTCACCCCAAGTCAAAAGAAGGTATGAAGACTGAGGTTTAGCTGAGCATGGTGGCATATGCTTTAATCCTAGCACTCTGGGAGACTGAGGCAGAAGAATCACAAGCTAGAGCCCAATTTGGGCAACTTAGAGACAGTGAGATCCTGTCTTAAAGCTAAAAAAAAAAAAAAAAAAAAAAAAAGGCTCAGGATGTAGCTCAGTTCCAATATCCTGGGTTTAATTGCCAGTACTGCAACTAAACCAAAACTAAAATCAAAACCAAAATCAAAATTAGACCAAATCAAAGTAAATGGAACCAAGGCACAGAGAAGCATTTGTTCAAGATTAAATAAGAGAAATGTTTCACTATTTATGTGATTTTATGCAGTGATTTCTCATTTGCAGCCCTTAGATTAGAAAAACAATATTTCTTCTTCTGTAATAGCTAGCCATTGTATAGAGGTTTATGATTTTCATGTTCACATGGATGTAATGATTCTATGTAACTTGACCTTCATAACACTCTTGAGAAATGTAAATCCACTTTACACATAGTGCAGTGGTTGGCAGAGAGGTGGCTGGGGTGTAGACATGGCTACTCTGATACAAATTGAACATTACATTGTCCTTTCTGGCTTTGAATCCTGATATTTTCACTGAGTTGTTTCTCCTTCTTGAATACATGATCATGAAGAGAAATTAAAGTAGGTGCAAAGATACTGTGTGGTGTGTACCCTAAATATTCAATATTCAATTAGTGAGTGGAGGAATGGCAGTTGGACAGAAAGCCTCACTCAAAGAATATTCAGATTAGGACCTTCATGCACATCCAGCTTGTTAGAGAGCGACATTTCTTAAAGTCAATTTGAAAAACTGGCTCAGAAAAAAGTATTTAAATCCTGCCGAAATGACCTCAATTTCTATTCCAATAAATTACTGGTCTTCTTTGCAATTAGTCATCCAGCTTGTCAACCATATGAAGGGAGGATTTATTTTCTGTTCCAGGCAGTGCTGTTGAGCAGATGGGCAGGTTGCCATGGTAGAACCTGGCTGTGTTTCCAGGTAATACGGGGGAGGGGCGGGAGAGCCAAGCAGAAGCAAAGATTATCACCTCGAGACATTTTATTATTGTCAAGTCAGCTCTGAGCTCATATCCCAGCCTTGTTCCAAAATTTAGTTTTAGCTCTGCAGTTTGGAAGTTGAGAGGCTTTTTCTTATTGCTACATCTGGCTCAAGGCCCGCTGGGTGGAGGAGAAGCCAGAGTGCGTGCAGGCTGAGTCCTAGAAAGCAGCGAGAGAGTAACACAGTTCATCATGAGAAAGGCAGGGGCTTGAGGGGCAGCCAGATTTCTTGAGTTGGAGGTCAATCAAAGGTGCTGTGGTCTAGAGGGGGAGAGGAGCTGTGGATCGGAGCCAGGGGAAACAGAAACGGGAGGCCAAAATGTAAGCAGCCAGGACAGATCCTGCCGGGGAGGCTGCTCTTGCCAGAGCCATGTTCACTGGACTGCAGCACAGGTGCCTGTTCTTTCCATCGGGTCTTGATGTGCTTTCATCCCCACGCGGCTCCAAATTCTCACCAACACCTCTAGGCAAGTTCCTCACTCCAACCCAGCCCAGATTTCAATTGGGTTTATTTTCCTAACCTACCATATACTTAATGAGTTTTTAAAAAATTTATCATTGTCTGTTTCTATCTAAGGCATAGCTCCATGAAGGCAGATATTTTTGTCTTGTTTTTATTTTTAAACTTCTATATCTTCAGTATCTAGAAATATGCCAGGTGCAGAACAGGCATTCAGTAAATGTTTCAGTGAATAAGTAAATTTAACAATTGGGTTGAGTTCTCTCCTTCCTTTCTCTGACTTCCTTCCATGCATGAATGATTAGATTCACTCATGACTTCCTTTCATACTGCCTTCTCCCTTGTTGGTTTTCGTTTTGTTACTCAACTCAAATTATTTCCTTCCTGAAAGTTTTTGCACATTCATTTCCATTGCCTGGAAAGATCTTCTTCCATATCATCTCGTGGTGGTTCTCCACGTCTCTCAGATCTCAGCTCTTAGAGAAATCTTCCCTGACCACTCTCCCCAAATCCTGCCCTGTTCCTCATCTCCCACTTCAGCCATTCACATAGCACACTGAGTGTCACATTTTGGAGAAAATATCAGCATCCGAGATGACCTTGTTCATGCATTTGTTTACTTGTCTTGGTTTCTTACTGTCTCCTTCTGCTTTGTCTCCTAGTAGAGCAGAGACCTTAGTGATTTTGTTTCCCATGATATATACCTGGTTTCTGGGCCAGAAGCGTGCTTAATGCTTAATAAATATTTGTTGGTGATAAGATCAGGATTATGTTTCCTGGAGTTCTCCTACCTGTATTGAGACTTTGGCTCCTCTGTTATTGACTGTTCTTATGATGTGGGGACAGTGTTTGCCTTTTTTATGCCAATATTTCTTACCTATTATGAGTCACATACTAATAAGCATATCCTGTGGTTTAAGCACAGTCTTAAGTCTTTATTCTACTATTTCATCCACATCACAGCCCTGTAAAGGGAGCATTATTTTCGTTCCCGCTTTTTCATTACTCAGGTTTGGGGAGGCCAGTAACACACAGTTCTAATACACAGACAAGGGATTGAGACCCAGGCAGTCTGGCTCCAGAGTCTACTTTCACATGTTCGAGGACATAGTAACTGCTCAGTAAATGACTCAATAAATGTCAGTTGCAGTTATTATTAGCTATGTAAAATTACGAATGAATATACTAGAAATCTTATTATTTCCTCAAAGATGTCAACTGGGAAGTAGGCTGCCTGACATTAGATTCCAAAAACAGGAAAGGGAAATTCACAGTAATGTGAAGAAGTAATCTGAACAAACAATTCTTTTAGTACATGGGGAGTTATTAAAATGCATATAAATAATATAGTTGATATAAAATAAATACATTTTATTGATCATTAAATGTTATTGAAGGCATAATAACATGTGTTACTTTATATTGGCAGGGGACATCTGTTAGAACAAGCTTCCAGAATGCCAGTTTGGCTTAGGTAATTCTGTGAAAGAGGTTCAGTATCTGTGTCCTGGATTATCTTGGCAAATTAAGACATACAGGCACTCAGACTTGCTTGTGAATAGTTAAACTGAACTGTAAATTCTCAAATGTCAAGGGAATATTGCAAAATTTTTGTTCTGTACTTTGAAACTTTAACTATGAAATTTATATACTTATTAGTATTGATTAAACTGCATTTTTAAATGCAGAGGTAATATTTAGTCATTATTTTTCTCACTACTCTTTTGCCAGAGTTTTGCATCTAAGAGGCACTCATATTCCATAGTTATGGAAATTTTTTTTTCCTGGAATTAAATCATAACACTGATGACTAAGTTTATATCCATGTCTTTTCAAGTGGAGGATTTGTATTGAGATAGTTTATTAGGGCAGCAGATATATTCAGTGAAGGATTTTAGAGGTGGAAAGGACACAGGGACTGTGTAACTCAAGTTATTTCTTTCATAGCCAAGGAAATGGGAGCTCAGGGAGTGTAAGTGACTGGTCTAAAATCACACAGGCAGTTAATACAAGGAAAAGGTCTTCTGATTCCTGGTTCATTGCTTTGTCAAAGGGCAGAGCTAGTATGCCCTAGGGATTTTATTTTCCTGTCCTACACAATAGAACTTACAAGATTTACATGAATGGCTAGCTAATGTGTCCAATAGACCATCTGTCTCAAAGGTGTTAAGCAAAATTTCTAGGCTTCTTAACTGAATCTCATCAGAATCTGTATGTATATTTTAGTTTTACTAAAAATAATTTATTTCCTGATTAAAATAGTTCACATTCATTATAGAAATTTTAAAAAATACAAAAAACCATGAAGGTAAGATAAAAGTAAGCCATAATTTCACCCCCTGCTATAGTAAGGGTGCAAAGTTCTTGTGTTGGAGGTTTGGTCCTCAGCATGGAGAGGGGTAGGGCTTAGTGGAGATCTTTATATCATTCAGAAATTGCTCACAATGAGAGAAAGAACTCGGTTGGCTCATCTGGGACCCCTGAGCTTTGCGGAGACTAAGCTGGTGTAAGAGTGACTCTGACTCCTGAATTGCTCTCTGTCCTTTGATTTGCAGTGTCTTAATTACTTTCTGGTTCCTGAGACACAATACCTGATATCTACAAATTAAAGGAGGAAAGATTTATTTTGGCTCACAGTTTGTAGAAGTCTCAATCCATAGTCGGCTGACTATGAGGCAGGGCGGCATGGCAGAGGAGAAACAGCTCATGGCATGGCAATGTGAAGCAGAGAGGAATCAAGGGAGGAGGAAGAGAGATAGACTCTTCCAGGCCATGGCCGCTGTGACCCACCTCCTCCACTGAGGCTTTGCTCCACCACAACACATTTAGTTATAAACTCATCTTGGACTAACCCAATGACAAATATCATGCACCATGATTCAGTCACCTCCGCAAATCCCCACCTATGTGTGCATGAGGCTTTGGGGAGACAGCTAGACATAGAGTACAATTCCCAATGCGATCTTTTCCTCACAGAAGTGCTTCCATCATGCGATGCACCCTTTTGTGATGCACCCCAAGGGCTCTCAGCAGAGCTGAGCTGATACCAACACCACGCCCTCGCACCTCCAAAGTTGGAGCTAAACAAATCTATTGGTGTAGTTAGCTTGCCTCAGATAGTTCACTCTAGTGGTGAAAACTTGACTTAAATACCCTTTGACAACTATTGTGAACTTATGGAATTGTATTTTATATTTCATGTGATATGTGCATATGGATATGATTACATTTGTACAGAGTATCTAATTATTCATAATATATATCATATAAACATGTTAGCATGTATTATATACTAGTACTTTTTAACACTATGTAATTCAGCACCCCTAATCTGAAAATCCAAAGCCCACAATGCCCCAACATCCAAAACTTTTTTGACTACAAACATGAGGATACAAGTAGAAAATTTCAAGTCTGACCTCAGGTGATAAGTTGCAGTCAAAAGGCAGGTGCACTAAAAATTGTATAAACTTACTTTCAGAATATGTGTACAAGGTGTACACATAACATAAATGAATTTAATGTTTAGATTTGGGTCTTATTCTAAAGAAACCTCATTAGGTATTATGCATGAATATTTCAAAATGTGAAATAAGACTTCTGATCCCAAGCATTTTTGACGAGGAACAACTCACCTGTGTTATAATATATAACATATTGCATAATTGTGTACACCAACATTTGTTTAACTGGGATCATATGATGCATTATCTTCCAATTTTAAAATGTTTTGAGGTGTGTTCTCTTTATTTTAACTGAGTTTGTTTAACTCTAGGGTTATTTCTCTCTTTGGTAGAATTCAATTTCCTGGACATAATGATTTTGGAAGGTAGATGTGACTGTTAAGTGACTCTCCTGGAAGTAAGAGTCAGTATTTCTATGTCCTTGTGAGTCATTTTTGATGTGCTATAGTCTTAAAATATTGTCCCACATTGGACCAGCAAGTCTGGCCTTGTACTCCTACTTCATTCAGTCATTGAAGGGAAAGAGGATATGACATGAGTCAAGTAGGTCTCTATAGCTAAAGCAATCCCTGAAAGAGAAGCACTGAAACTGCCACAACACACACAGAAGCCAGAGTAACAGGACTTCCTGCAAGCAGGATCTGGATGGCACATACCCATGTCCGCCAGAGTTGATTCTCTGAAACATCTAATGAAACTGGCTTTTTATCTGAAAATATTTTTTAAAAAGTAAATGAGACAGAAAAGTCTCAGAAATATTAGGAATGAATATAGGACAACACTAAGAGTAAAGAGAGATTTCAAAAGTAAAATATTTTGAAGAAATTTATGCTCCTGGTTATTTACTGTACTAGAGTGTATCTTAACTTGTGTTTCATGATACTGAAGAAATTGTTCCAGCTTGAATGATTAGAACTGAGTTATCGATGATTAATCTGGTATCCTGGGAGAGATGAGATTAGGAAGTGATAGCAGGTAGACAAATAAACTAAGAGAATAACGCATTATCTAGGGGACAAGTGGTCAGAGCCTAACAGGATAGCAGTGTGGGCACACAGTAAAAGGTAAAGACAGGGACATGGGAGACACAACTGAAACAATAGCTGAGGTAGTTCAGCTACTAATTGTCCCTGTGACCAAATACTTGAGAAAATCTTAAAGGAAGACAGATATATTTTGGACCGTAGTTTCAGAGGTTTGAGTCCCAGGTGAATTTGCTGCACTGTTTTAAGCCTGTGGCAGGACAGAAACACCATGGCCAAAGGCGTGGTGGAGGCAAGCTGCTTACATTATGGCAGCCAGGAAGCAGGAAGAGAGAGAAAGCTCGAGAAAACTCAAGAAGAGATATCCTCTTCAAGGTACCCCCCAGCGTCCTGCTTCCTCCCATAAGGCTGCTCCTCCTAATGGTTCCTTCAGCTATGAATTCAGTAATGTGTCAGTCCGCTGATGAGCTAGCACCCTGGCAGTCCGATATCTTCACACATATTCTCAGTAGTGTTCTCAGGAGTGTAATATTTTAAGAATATCAGAAAATAATAACCATGAGATGTTATTTGGAAAAGGATACCAGATTTAAGAGACAATATATTTGGATCCATGTCCAGCTATTTTATTGTTCTGTCGAGCAACTTCAGATAGGTCATTTAGTTTCCTGAAATTAGTTGTGCTCTTCATGAACCATGACAGGTGATCTCCAATTCCTTCTAAGATTGTTAAGAATATCAAACAAGAAATGGGTGAAAGACCAAGTATTATAGATCAAGTTAATGTTAAAGATGGGAATGGATTTAGAAATGGGAAGATGAGTTTAAAGAATGTATTTGCTACAGTAATAAAGAAATGAGGAGACCGTCAACAGAATTAGAAATGGAGGAAATAGAGGAAAACAAACTAAAATAACAACCAATACATTTAAAGTGTTTACTAAAATGTGTTCTTCCAAGTACTTTTTGCATATGAATTTAACAATCCCATGAAATAGGTACTATTACTTTATCAAATGATTAAAAATCTTGCCCAAGCTCATTCCATGAGAAAGGATGGGATTTGAGTCTAGGTTGGTTGGTTTTAGAGCTTCTATTTTCACTACTGAGCTACTGAATTTCAAAGGTGGCGCAGTGGTGGTGGTCTTTTGATTTGCATTGGGTTCCTGTCTTCAATTTTGCTCCTGACTCTTGGGTAGGACTATAGCTGATTTCCATGTTTAGGCTACCAAATGAGGAAGGAAAGTACCTAGTGATTTGTTTCCTAGTGTTTTCTGAATTACACAATACCACAAGTTCGCCCATTTAAGCGGAAGACAAGTTTAAGGGATTTTGACAGGGTGTGTTCTGAGACAGGGTCACACTAAGTGGGTCAGGCTGGTCCCAGACACTTTGCGATTCTTCTGCCTCAGCCTCTGGAGTGCTAGGATTACAAGTGTGTTATCACACCTCATTCTATATTCAATAGAGTTTTAAGAGTGTTCTTATTCAAATATACTTCAAATATACCTGAAATTTCTTAGGGCATTTGTCTTCATTTAAATTTTAAATGTTACCGTGCAGAAATAAAACAATCTCCTCCTTAGCCAAGAACCAAACTGAGTATCATTACAAATAGTTGGGCACCCTGACATCGGGAGCTCTGTGCAGTAGAAGTTCAAAGCATTATCTAGAATTATTCTCTTTAAAAAGGTCTGTACTTCCTCTAATCATACACCTCTACCTAGCTTTTGGTTTACAAGAAATACAGTGGGTAGAGGAACAAGATAAATGACATTATAAAGAAGCAATACAGAAGGTTGAACATGCTATAAAACAAACCGGTCTAGACTTTAAAAAGTCAGTTCCATGAGAAAAGGCAGAAAAACTGTTACAGAAAAAGAGAAATCACAGAGATATGACAATTAAGGTGAGGACCATAGCATGGTCCTCAATTGGAAATGAAAAGAAAACAGGTACAAAGTATATTTTGGACAATCACTAAATTTAAAGAATATTTACAATTTAAATTTCGGAGAAACTACTTGACATCCCACACCTATCTTCCACCATTTCCCGTTTCCATTACCCGTTCTACCTCCGTCTCTGTATTCATTTCTTTAAAAAATTTAACTATACATAAAAACAAAAAATTGTATATATCGATGGAGTTATCATGTGATGCTATACATGTGCACATTCTGTAATAGTTTTATCATGTTAAGCATCTACTACTTCGAACATTTATTGGTAAAATCATTTATAACTCTTTCTACTAGCTTTTTGAAATATACAGTACATAACTAATCTAAATTCACCGTACTAAACAATAGCATGCTGGGTCTGCCGGGAGGGGGGGCTTTTGAGGGGGCTAAGAGTCGCCCATAAAGACCCTTTGTCTTTCTCCGAGGAATAGAGGAATAAGGAAGTGGGGCAAGACTGGCTCAAAGCCCAGGCCTCTGGTGAGAAATGAGGAAGTCAGGGCTGATGTGATGCAGAGCAAAAGTTTATTATTTGTGGTGCTGTGAATGCAGGTGAAAGCTACCTTAACTGCAGAGTGGGGTGCAAAGTAGGGGTATCTGAGAGTGTTGCTGATGATCCTGGGATATATGTAGAGGGGTAAGCTGGTTTCTAAAAATAACTATTTCACAGTTTGATGTAAGATAGGCCATTCAAGGTCTTATCCTTTGTTTCTGGGGTGAGGAAAAGGTCAGTGGTTGAGAGGTTCCTCAAGCAAAGAGTAAATGCATGTAATAGTTTCGCAAGGGGTAGCTTCCTCAAGCGTATGGTGTACAATAACCATGTGGTAATTTTACAACCATCAGCCCCCCAGGTTTTGCCCTGTATTCCCTGCCTACCTCCCTCTAATCTGTCCCCATAAGCACACCAGAGTTTCTTACTCTTATGCAACTACAACTCATTTCCCATTTATTATGGCTTGGATTTAAAATGTCTCTCAAAACTCATGGGCTGAAGGGCTGTCTGTGAACTGATGTACTTTTTCAAAATGGCTGGATTGTGAGGGCTCTAACTTTATCACAGTTGAGACCACAGTTTGATAGCATTCTTGGAATGTGACGGAAACGGGTTGAACTGAGTGGATCACGGGGGCTAAGCCTGGGAGCTACATTTGGTCCCTGGCTTCCCCTCTGTCTCGGTCTGCTTCTGCTTCTCTTCCTGCCATAAGGTGAGTCACTTTGCTCTGTCACAGGCTCCCTGCCCTGATGTTCTGCCTAACTATGCGCCTTGAGGAAATGAAGCTGAGTAATCATGGACTGAGCCCTCTGAAGCCATGAGCCAGAATAAACTTGTCTTTGTTTTTTATCTCACGTCTGGAGATTATTTATGATGGAAAGATGACAAACCATTCATTAACATCACTGATCAGCTTTTCTTCCTCCAACTTTCTTCAGCTTCTGGTAGCCACTATTCTACTTTCAATTTCCATGAGACCAAATTTTTAGATTACACATATGAATAACATAATGCAGCATTTGCCTCTGTATGCCTGGCTTGTTTCACTTAATGACCTCCAGTTCTGTCCATATTGCTGCAAATAATGAGATTTTATTTTTTTTTCTTTAATGTCTGAATGTACCTTTCTGAGGTGCTGGGGTAGAAGCCAAGCCATGGTTTCTCTTGAGTGAGAAATCCAAAACATTAAAGAAAAAAAAAGACAATAAGAAACAGGAAGAGCTTTTCCAAACAGGAAGGGGAACAGGAGATGGAGGGAGAGGGAAGGGAAGGAAGAAAAGATTTAAAAATAATTGATAAAATGGAAATAGAGTGTTTGCAAATGGGAAGGGGAACAAGAGTTGGAGGGAGCAGGATGGGAGGAGAAGGGGACAAAAAGAGAATTAAGATGTTCTATGGACATGTGCAATCTTCTCATGGTAAAGGTAATCATGTCCCACAAACATGCACTAATAGAAAAACCCAGGGCTCACGCCTGGTAGGTCAACACTCTACCATGAAGCCACATACTTAGCCCTAAGCCACCTCTATGTCTGGCTTATGTCACTTAATAATCTCTACCTCTATATATGTTGTTGCAAATGGTAATCTTTCATTTTTTAATGGATGAATAACAGTTTATTGTGTTCGTGTACCACATTTTGTTTAGTCGTTCATCAGTTGATAGACACTTAGGTGCTTGCCATTTCTTGGCTGTTGTGAATAATGCTACTATACCTATAGGGGTTCGGGTATCTCTTTAATATGCTGATTTCATTTCCTTTGGATATATACCTAGTTGTGGGATTGATAAATCACATAGCAGGTACATTTTTAAGTTTTTGAGGAGGTTCAGTACTTCTTTCCATATTGGCTGCACTAACTTACATTCCCGCCAACAGTGTGCCCAGGCTTCCTGTCTCCATGCCCTTGTCAGAACTTGTTACTTTTTGTCTTTATGATACTCGCCATTCTTACTGTAGTGAGGTGATATTAATTGTGGTTTTTATTGGCATTGCTCTGATGGTTTGAGATGCTGAGCATTTTTCATGTATCTGTTACCCATTTCTATGTCTCCTTTTGAGAAAGGTATACTTAGGCTGATTTCCCATATTTTAATTGGGTTATTTGTGTTTTTGCTACTGAATTTTGTGAGTTTCTTATATAGTCTGTGTTTTAACACCTTATTCTGGGGCCAGGACAATGTGGTTTTTAATGAGACTACAGAGATAAAATAACTTGCCCCTTTGCACCAGAAAACGTAGAAATGTACTCAAAGCAGTACATGTCACAAATGGAAACCACCCACATGTCAATCAACAACAGAACGGGTAAGTTGTGCTGTCTATTACAAAGAAAAACGATTATTTTAGTGTCTATGAACATATGATAATTTTTTGGTCTGCTTACATTGAATTCCTAGTTTTGATTTAATTTAATCCCTTCTACTCCAGTATAAATTATATACAATAAGAACATTCCCAAGCATTGCTTTATGAGTTGACCTTTATCTTCAATCTCAGATTTCACTCTTTGGTTATCAGCTTCTTTAGAGTGAATGTTGCTTTATATTTGTATGTACAACCCTTTTCTTCCCACTTGTGGTTTTTGGAGAGCAAGAACTGCCTTTCTTCTTTAAAAGCCATTTGCAGTAGTCTGCCTAGAATTTAAAATTTTACAGCTTATTCCATCAGTCCTTGCGATATTGCCCCATCTGAATGTAGCTGACTGAGCTAATGCATAATTAGCATTTCTCTTTACTTCTCCCTGTGCTTCCCTAATGAGTTGGGAATTATGTTTTCACAGTGTGTACTGGGAAGGCAGACATGTCTAGGATGCCTTTCTGAGCTGATACTTCCTCTTTCTACCCTTCTACCCTGTAACTCCCACTTTGCTATTATTTCTGTTATTCTTCAAAGTTTTCCTTTAGGTCAATGGAAGAAAAATTATTATTTAATATACTTGTCAGGCTTGTGCTTCCTCATAAACCCAAATTCCTGCATTTTGACCTTCACTGTCAGCTTAATTAACTGGTATCTCCTAATGAAAGCAACAGTGCTGTTTTATTTCTTACTGTTGAGATGTGTTAATGATTCATCAGCGGGGTATTAATGTTCATTTTCATCCAACGAGCACCAAAGATACACCTTTCACAGCTTATTAATTTTAAGGTTCCCTGGATCAAAATCATCTGTGAGGGTTAAAAGCCACTTAAAAAACTGTCATGCACTTCCCTGGTTTATGATAATTGAAGCCTGTGTTTATTTTGACAAAGGGAGGTATATTAGTTCATGAAGGGATGATGGTGTGTTATCAAGGTAAACACATTTGTAAGCTTTCAGGGTAATTTTGGAAAATGTTACTAATTGAAAAGCTAAGATTTTGGTGCATTACCACTATTAGAAAATGATATCTATCTATCTATCTATCTATCTATCATGTATATAATCTATATCCATCTATCATCTATCTGTGTATCTATACCAACTTTGAGCTTAATTTTGAAAACGTTATAGGAGATAATAGTGTGTCCAAAGAAATACTGAACATAGAAGACATTATGGCTTATATCTAGATGTCTTTCAAGAGCCTCATGTGCTCATAGGAAGGGATTTTGGAGGGTGATTGGATTATGTAGGTTTATAGCTAGCTTGCTGTTGGAAGATGGGATCTGACCAGAAGAGACAGGCCACCGGGAGCATTTTCTCTCTGCCTGGCCCATTCCTTTATTCTCTGCTTCCCTCCAACCATGACATGAGCAGCTTTTCTTCTGCCATGCTTCCCTGCCTTGGAGCCAGCCAACTATGGACTGAAACTCCTACTCAGTGTAAGCCAAAATAAACCTTTTCTTCTTTAAACTGCACGTGTTGGGTATTTTGTCCCAGCAATTAGGAAAGTGACTAAGACAGAAGGCAAGAGGTCTTCATTTTCCTGAATTTTTTTCCAGTGTAAAGAGCCAAAACGATCAGTTAACATTTTGCTTCATGATAAATTGCTGTAATATAGAATTTAGTGGTTTAAAAAGACAATAATTTCTTTAGTTTGCAGTGTTGTGGGTTGGCAGAGCTAAGCGGGTTGAGAGGCCTCAAAATGGATGGTGGTCTTTTCTCTGTGTGCTCTCATATCTTCTAGAAGTCAAATATGTATATAATTACTATTTTCCTATTGGCCAAAACAGATCTCAACAAACTCGGAGGGAGGGAGGGAGGGAGGGAGGGAGAGAAGGAGGTAGAGAAGAGGGAAGGAGGGAGGGCAGATGGGAGCGAGGGAAAGAGAGAGCAAGAGCAAGAGAGAGAAAAGGTGCGTGTGTGTGTGTGCATGAATACACAGGGATGTGCATACAGAGGGATGAGGAGGTGGGTTGTGATGAATGGGCTAGTTATCAAGCTATGGAGGACAGAGTACAGAGAGGAATAAAAAGATCAGAGCTGCTACTGTAAAAACCCCACCAGAATGAGACAGAAGAGAAATTATTTGCCTAACAGTGTAGAGCAACATTTCATCAAACAGACAAAGAAATTCTGGCTTATGGAACATATCCATATGGCACTGAAGGAAGATGTCTAGGGTTAACTAAATTTGGAACAAGCTGGATTGAGCAAAGGTAAAGACGCCTGTTCATTGCAGGAGCCCCACAGCCATTAGTATGGCAAAAGTCCTGATAAATCCTCAGGTGTAGGTGCAAAATTCCCCTACATTACTTGACCATAGCACTTTCTGCTCCTATTCACCACTGGCCATGAATAATGTTGTAGACAGATGAGCTTGATGACCAGCCTTTTATTTTTCGACCCTTACTTTTGACAAAGGTCATAACTACCACATTTTGGTGTCTATTTCTCTCATATTAAAGTGGAACAGAGAAAATTTTACTTTCATTTTCTTCAGGAAGAGAGCAAAGCAAAACAATGAGGTCTGTGACAGAGCTGCCTGTGTCCACTTCCACTGTCTGAGAAATCCATCTGCACGCAGTTTTACTATGCCTGGATTTTGAATATGTGACTTTTCTATAATTAAAGCCTTTCTATTAACATGGGTATCCTGATAACAATTGGAATGAGCCAAGATTGTTAAGTAAATGACCCCCATAGGTAGCCTTTGGAAAGGATTTACAGAAAGAAAAACGATGTTTTCCATCGTTTCATTCAGCATGTAGATAGTATATTCTGGTAGAGATGAAACAAGTGGGAAGATAAAGACTTTGGCGTGTAAATTAAATCTTTTCCCTAGTCACTCTATAACTGTCTGACTACATGACTATGAACACATTTCTTAACTGCACTGAGATTATTTCCTTAACTGTAAAATGAATACGGCAATATCTATCTGAAGTTCCCTGAGATAGTGCAAGTAAAATTTTAAAACCATGGTTCTTGCAATATAGCTAATGCTTTATAAATGGTAGAGACTGCTCTTAAGAAAGGAATCTTTGCTTTGTAGGACAAGATGGAAAAAGGTGGGGCTTTTTTAGGAATTCGGGTAAAGCTCTGACTGCAGGATGATGTCAGATTCTTGTTCTTGTCCTAAGACACGCTGAAGCTTGACTTGACTTTGAGATCTTGGTACTTTGTGTTCCTTCTGGCTGAAAATGCTTTTCATAAGGACTGTGCACAGTTTCAGGTCATGTACATTTCATTTAAGAAGTCAGCCCCTCAGCCTTTCTTGGGCCATACTCCTAATGAAGTCATTCCCTTTCCTCAATTTCCCTTTAACAACTACCTTATTTTACTCACATCGTTTAGCACTTTATGATATGACTTTCTACATTTATTTATGTGTTTATTGACTGCTCCTGTTCAGTTAGAAATGAACCTCTGTAGGATCTTATATGCCCATGTCTAGAATGTGGTCTGGCTCCTAGAAGCATCTCATTAGATATTTGTGATTGGACACAGAGTAAACAGCGACTGGACAGAAAGCTGTTTCAGGAGTCTGTCCCAAACCCCACCGTTTTCCCTGTGGCTCTGAATTTTCATGCTGAGAGCTGGACACCACTGAGCTTCCCAAGCACAGGAGACTCTGACTGAGCTGCATCACTGCTTCTCTGGATGTAAGCCCAGGACTGGAGCAGGCAGAGACCTCCAAACAGAGGGGCTTAACTATCAGTGAGCGTAACGGTGAAGATGGAGGAAGAGTCGAGATGGGGTGGGGAGGCAAGAAGGGATGGCACGGGTCGTCCACTCTGCCCTGAGAAGGCTGGGCTGTTTCGTGGCTCAGCGCTCTTGCTTGGGAAGCAATTTCCTTGGCTGTGGAGCATACGGTGACTCATTTTCAGGACTGAGTTCATCCATGCCCAACTTCGCTGATCTCCGTCTTCCCCGAAGAATTAGCTCCAGTCCTCCTCCCTGCCCTGCCGCCCTTCATTCTGTACACATTTCTTTAACCTGTACTTCCCTGAGGACCAGGCATGCATACAGGTGTGCAGGACCTCTCAGGTGTTCATCACCAGCCTGTGCTTCCCCTTGTTAGTAGGAGCGCTTTTATGTACTTATTTATTCAGTCTCATGTTCTCAGTCCCCGTGGTCTAAGTGGAGCCGACGACCTCCTTGCCTGGGTAGTGGGTAAGTAACTTGTTCGCTGCCAGTGCCATGCCCTTGACCAGTGACTGGCTCAGAAGAGAGCACATATCACAGACCTAGTGAGTCAAGTCTGGTACATTCGCTGGGATTATTGAAAAAGAGAATTTCCCTTTCCACTATTGTTGCCAGGAGTAGAATCCGAGGCTAAAGTGACTGGAGGTAATTTTGCTATGAAAATTACAGAATAAGAACCAACAGAGAAGAAAGTAGAATTTGA